>JAPYYV010011176.1:0-11526 GCA_030522625.1 Copidosoma aretas | reverse complement strand
AGAAAAATTTATGTAAAACGATAAAAGAATAATAAAAATGTTTGAAAATATTGTTATGTAAAGCGTAAAAGTAATAATAATGTTTGAAAAAATTGTTAATTAGGCCGGTTTATATCAACCTTCGGGTACCAAAGTCAGTTTATTAATCAACTAATTTTTTGCTTGCTCTTTTTAAGGATAAAAGAGGATAAAAAACCAGAGGGTTGTAATATTTAACATCATTGATTGAATTTTCTACTTTGACAATATATTGTGACTTACTTATTACGACCGAACCGCCACTCTTATCAACTCTGCTTACCATCATATCCAGGCTAACTCTAAAATATATTCAGCAGTAAGTCTCATCTCTTTTTGAATAGTTTTAAGAATATGAGTTTGCTTATTAAGACTTTTAACATTACTTTCAATGATTTGTGTAAAATTTTGTCTGGTAGTGTCTGCACGACTATTATTAATATTGGTAGAATGCGAAGCAGCTTCCATAGCACAAGATATTTGAAAAATAATTCGTTTGTTAAATTTATCTGTAAGATTAAAGTTGGGGCCTAATTTTGAGGTGTTTATAACATAATGACGTAAATCGACATGAGTAAGATTTTTCACAATATTATTACCATTAATTCATCAATATTAAGCCATTGTAGTCTATTAGTATTTTTATATTGTTTAAAGTTATTATATCTATTGTAATTGATTTTCATCCGGTTATATTTATTTTCAGATCTAGTAGAATTCCTCTTAGTTAAAACTTTACATTTTTCATTGGAATATTCATCAAATAATTCAATCTGTTGAGTAGATGTAAACACTTTTAGAATTCGTATTAAATGTTTAATTGTACATAAAAATCTATGTGTATGAATATGAATATCATGTATTTCAATTTTTCGAGTTTTATGTAGAAAGTCATTCTATTGTTTATCAAAATATCTTTTAAGTTTGTTGTCTCGCTAATCCATGCTTTTTAAATATCTTATAAAATAAAGTAAATGTTTTGAATAAACATTATCATATCTACAACGTAGCCAAAAAGGTACATTGCAGTTTGGACAGGCTATCTATGATCTGCCTTACATTTAATCGAGCGATTGAAAGCACAGTCTGGCTGTGTTTCCTCCCAGAACCGAATTAAGAAAATCAATAAACCGTCAATATTTTCGATTATTTACGATCATGGAAAACGCATGGTATACGCTGATGAACATTTCATCATCCTTATCTTTCATAGTGCCAAAAGAATCCATGATGTATACGATGACCTGCAAGATCTCCTCATGTGTGAATGACGCCGTCACCAAGCCGTTGTTAATATAGTTGATATGTGGAAATAAAAAAACAACATGCCACCTAGGCTTGGATAATTTTCTAATCCAGAAGACTCCTATTCTAAACTCCATGATTAACCCAAAGACCAGTAATTGTTGATGAAATAAAAGCAGTTATGGAATGAAAAATGCTTTCATTAAAATTCCTTTGGTCAATATTTCGCCGTTTCTTAACCGGCCTCTGAAGGACGTAATACACAGCATAAAAATCATATTTTTACGAAAAAAAAAAAAACAAAACAATTATAAAGTCAATTGGAAATAATATAAAAAGTTATCAGTCCTAGTACAAATCAGAGATAAATAAAGGACTATCTCAACCTACATGAATCTCAACCTACATTATAAATTGTTTTGAATTATTTGACTCACAGTTTAAAAGTCAAAATTTGATTAATTTAGATAAATGTTGGATTAAAATGTTCATCCTTAAAATTTTGTAGTCAAGATTATGAAACAAGGAGTAAAATTATTAAACCATCATTATAATAGAGATAATTTGAATAATCGTAAATCTACAATCAATAAATCTAAAAAAGTTATGCTGTTCTACAAACAAAGTAATAATAGTTTCTTGAAATTTTTAGTCAACGATTATTTTTCTGTAATTGTTACTACGACTGAAACAAATATAAGAGCAAATCCATTGAGGTCTGGCCACTAGGCGCGCGTGGCGCATTTTTCCAGTGGAACACACTCTGGTCTACTTGCTCACAGAGGAAGATAACTCACTAAAAACTATAGCTAAACACATAAATCGATAGATTTTGATCAACTCTTTCTAATGGTGCAATCAGTTCTTAGATTTAACTTTCGTTTCATAGCGAAAATCACGATTGAAGTTCAAAGCGTTATAGCAGAAAAATGCATTTTAAAAAAAATTTTCTTCTTGCACCGTTTGAAAGAGGAAGTATCAAACAACAATCCCTCAAATTTCGAAGTTAGGAGGGCAAAAGATGAATTAGTGGTAAACAAACTAAGGTGGCAGCACGTGGTCAGGGGTATATATATATAGTGCGTATTTCTTAAATTTCTTGGTTATGAGCGCGGATCTCTACGGCGGTCTTATGCTTTTTGTATACCCATAGATATCAATTTTACCACGCACTGCTGTCTTTGTTTGTTTACTGCTTGTTTATCTTTTGCCCTTCAAACTTAAAAATTTGAGGGATTGTAGTTTAAGACTTGCTATTTCGAATAGTGCACAAAAAAAAAAATTCATTTTTTCGCAATAACGCTTAGAACTTTAATCGTGATCTTCTCTGTAATAAAAAGGTTTAATCTAAAAACCGATTCTACAATTTGAAAGAGCAGATCAAAATCTATCGCTTTAAGTGTTTGGATATTTTTTTTAGTGACTTATCTTTATCTGTGTGCAAGTTGAACTGAGCGTGTTCCACTGGGAAAATGCGTCACGCGCGCCTAGTGGCCGGAACTCAATGGATTGGCTCATAATTGAATTGCCAAAGACCATGTAGTGAAGAGAGACAAAAGATCTGTGATATATAAAATTAGCTGAGTTAATTGCAACATAGATTATATTGGGTAAACAGGACGTAAACTACAAAGTGGATTAGATGAACAACTACAAATATAAAGAAAAAAGTTCTGTTTCGGCTAGACATATATTAGAGTATGCTCACTTATTTGATATTGACAACGTGAAAATGTTATACATTGTATGTCTAAATTTAAAAGAGAGTTTGTTGCAATGTTGCATATTTTGTCGTTTTCAAATAACATAAACAAAAAAACTAATCTTCTCAACCTACCAAGTTTATTTAAAATACTTGATAATAACATAAAATCTCATATTAAATAAGTTATTGCTTTATAGTCTTATCAATGTACAATACGTATAAAACGTCTGTTTTAGCTATAGTAACTCTAAAATGCGCTAGCTAGAAGCACAACCAAACCACAAAAATCTGCCGAACGCAACTACACTGTCTATGCTTCTATATGCTATTCGAATGAAGCAGCGAACCCTAAATTTTGATACTTTTACTATAAAGGAAATTAAATAAAAGACTTTTTACATGATTTTGCATAAAGAACTACGCTCTTATATTTGTTGTCCGTTTGTAGTCATAGTTCAATAAAATTATAGAATAAGAGAAAATTATAAAGGTTGAGATAGTCTTGTATTTATCTTTCATGTATGCTTAAAGTACCTACTAGTACCAGTAAATTTTTATATTATTACAAATTATCTTTTTAATTGACTTTTTTATTACTTATGTATAAAAACTTTAATTATTCTGTGTGCTAGGTCCTTCAGAGGCTGGTTGAAAAACGGCAAAATATTTACAGAAGTAATTTCAATAAAAGAATTTTACACTCCATAACGGCCTTTATTTTGTTAATTATTACACTTTGTAGTGAGTATAAAGGTCAGAAAAGAAGTCTTCTAAAATAAAAAATTAATTAAGACTAGTCTGTTGTGTCTTTTTAGATTTTTTGTGGTTTGTTTATGCTTGTAACTAGCTTATCTCAGAGTCAATATAGCTGAAACAGACGTTTTATACGAATAATACATTTATAAGACTATTAAAACAATAATTTACTTTGTATGAGATGTTATATTACTATTTAATATTTTATATGAACTTGATAGGTAGAAAAGATTAGTTTTTTATTTATGTTATTTGGGAACCACAAAATATTTAACATTTCTAAGAATTATTTTTTAAACTTAGATTTTTTAATGTATAACATTTTTACATCGTCAAAATTGTATAAGTGACCATACTATAGTGTATGTCTAGTCAAAATATAACTGTTTTTTATTTTTATTTTTGAATGTTCATTTACTCTAATTTCTTGTTAACGCCCTGTTTGTCTAATACAATCAATGTTGCAATTAACACAGCTAATTTTATATGTTACTGATCTTTTGTCTCTCTTTAGTACATAGTATTTGCCCAGTTTTATTATATTTGTCAATTTGTCAGTTGTAGTAAAAGTCACAGAAAAATAGTTGTTGACTAAAAGTTTTAACAAATCATTTTTACTTTTTTTATGGAACAGTATAACTGTTTTAGATTTACTGGCTGTACACTTATGATTATTTAAATGATCTCTATTGTAATAATAGTTTAAGAATTTCACTCCTTGTTTCATAATCTTGTCTAAAAAACTTGTTGCATGACCATTTTTTTCTAACATTCATCCAAATTTTAGCAAATTTTTACTAATTAATTGTGAGTCAAATAAATTAGTACAATAAATAATAATTTCTATAATAACACTTTTTTACTATAGACTGGATGATGAGAAAATATTTTTAGAGTAAATACGAACAAACAACAAAAAATCAATCGTACGCACCTACTCTGTCAATGTATTTATATGCTTTTCTAATGGGGCCTTAACATATTAATACTTTAATTCACTATTAAAGGAATGGAATAAGCACATCAACATGGGTTTCCAAATCAAATAGCGCTTCTATGTTTGTCATCAGTTTTAAGTCATAGTTCGATAAAATCAGGCAGTGGGAGAAAAGAATGTAGGTTGAGAAACTGTTGCATTTATCTCTAATGTGTGGTTAAGGCACCAACTAGGACTGATAAATTTTTACATTATTTCTAATTAAATGTCCAATCAGTTTTTTGTTATTTTTTCTTCTGTATGAAAAAATTGTTTATTCTTTGTAATAGGTCCTTCGGAGGCCGGCTTAAAAACGGCGAAATATTGACCAAAGTAATTTTGATGAAAGAATTTTACATTCTATAAGTATCATTTTTTCATTTACACACATTAACTTTGGTAACAATGGTTTTGTGACATGTACATATATCACGCTAGCAGATCACACGATCAATCCCACTATCTAAACCTACCAGTAATTTGTAGCTAATTTGTTGTAAGTTTGTAGTGAAAGAATTGATTTTCTAGAGCCCACCGATCCTGAGATAATCAATGATCTGCTAGCATGATATCACACTAGCAGATCTCATGTGCGTATCGGCTGATCCCGGGCTCAAGGAAAATTTCTAATTAGCATGATATTTTGTAGCTAATTTGTAGTGAATTTAAAGTAAAAGAATTGATTTTGTAGAGCTCATAGATCGCGAGAAATCGGCAGATCTGTCAAAGAAACATGATAAGTAGAGGTCGAAAAAGTGATTCTAAATATTTAAGGCTAAAAAAAATTATCTTAAGGGCACTGTATCGTACAGGATGAAGAAAGTAAGTTTGAAGTGGGAGTATTGATTTTGTAGAGCTTACCGATCTGCAGCGCCGTGATATACTCCTGAACCAGCCCGGGGCACCTATCGGGTTGCACCCGAAGGTAGCTCCGCGCAAAAGCCTCAGGCTCAACGAGCCTCCAGAGGACCTGCGGTACTCTAATTTCAAGTTGGAGCTGCCGGGCGGGAACGCCACAGATGTGGCCGACTTTAAAACCGCCGATAGCCCTAGTAAATTCCAAGGGTTGGCGGGACTGCTGCGACACCCCAAGTTGAGCGAGGACAGTGGGAGCGAGACGGATCGGCTGAACGCGAGGAAGTCGAAAGTCGACCCCTTCCAGACACCACGACGTTCATTCTTCCCTCGGAATTCTGTCACGAATAGGGAGAGTATGTCCGGGGAAGAGACCGACTATATGACATTGCCCAGATTAAGTCAGGACAGTCCGGCCAATTCAAACGGTCGAGGTACCAAGAGACCAGCTCCAGGGCGAACTACGGGAAAAGGGGCTCTGCACTGGGAACCCGCCTTGGATTAATGCCGCTGCGAATCATGGCGCGCCTCAAAGACACTCAAAGTCCGAGATGCCACCGGGCGGACGCGAGGGCTGGCTGGAATAAGTGGAACGATCGGGAGCCCTGGCACGACAAGGAAAAGAGACGCGGGGACCCGAGCACCGCAAGGACAAAGCAATCGAGAGCGGGAATCCCGAATGCTCGAGAGACGGGAGAAATGAATGCGACGAGCCGAGCGATCCGGCGCGCAATTTGCGTAGGAAGACGCTGCGCCACGAGACTGTCAAGCCAAGGAATAATGACAGCGATAGGGCAGAAAAGCAGGCTCAAGCAGTAAAAATGCTAGAGAGCTGGGGCTTGCGCTTCACGGGCGAGGAGAGTGAAGAAGATCCGAAGGAGTTCCTGGATCGTCTCGGAGATTGCCGGAATGGTACTGAGTTTAGCGATGAGGAGCTGCTAGGAGCGCTGCCAAGTGTATTGCAAAAGAGGGTGGCACGCTGGTTTAGGACTATCCGGGACGACTGTCGAGTGTGGTCTCACCCGGACACAAGGTAAGACCGAGAAGATCTCGGTCTTCTTGACTAATTTCCGGTGTATTGTCGCCAAGTTCAAGAGGCCGCCCTCAGAGGAAAAATTGGCTCATAGGGCGCGGGCGTACCGTAACGTTCTGCCTGAATATCGAAGAGCCATGGCCGACAGTGTCATCTGCTCCCTCGATGACATCGAACGATACGGGAGACGTTGGAAAAGTCAGAAAGACTTAGAAGTACGATACAGCCACCACCACCAGAAAAGACAATGCACGTATCCGGCGCGGCCTGTACGAATCCGTCGACCAGGACCCGGGTAGCCAAAGTGCAAGAGGTGACCGAACAGCTCGCTGAGGTCTCGATCCAAGTAAAAAAGAGCAAGAAAAGGGGGATCAACCCGTGAAGGCTAAGGAAGAGGCCCCACAACATCAGTTGACTGATGTGGTGCAGCTAAAACCGGTGCCGGAAGACGAGCATGCCCAGGCCTCGGCAGTGGAAGCCATGGGGTACACTAATTTGAGAGCGGGGCGGGGAAGAGTCTACCGTACCAGGTGAGAAAGCTGAACTGGACACCCACCCTGGCTTGGAGACAACGGTCCGCAGATCTTAAAGACCCACTGACGCAGCCGCAGCCAGAACCTCCCAACGAGCCCCGTGAAGAGCTCCTCTGCGGGCCGTGTTTTGTCTGTCGCGGAGTAGGGCCGTGGACTGTTCAGAGGCCAGAAGCTTCTCGTGCCGGAATTAGGGGCACCGGGCGTGCGACTGTCCGGCACGACAGTCTGCCGCCACGCAGATCCAACATTGCGGAGAAGGAGGAGAAACGTTTATCCACTGCCCGAAATGCGAGCCATTATGGAAACTCCTGGGAGACGGAACGGAAGGGGGTCAAAACGAGTAAGCTTGCCTGACCCTCCGGCCTCGGTTACAAAGGATACCGAAAAGCTTCTTGATCCGCACTCTCGGACGCTGCTCGACCCAGAGGTCAAGGACCTCGGGTCTCGAAGCGCGACCGAGAAGGTGCGGGTGATTAAGGTACAGCCGGGAGCCGAGCCTCCCAGAGCTAATGATAAAGACGCGAGACAGACAGGCTCGCACTGCCAGCCACCGCTCGACTCCGAGATTACCGATCTCGAGTCTCAAAGCGCACTGGAAGAAGTGCAGCCTAGGGAAGACGAGCCGGCGACAGAGACCACGGAGATCGGTCGTATAGACGATTTGACCTCCGAATCACGTAACTACTTGACAGTGGTACACATAGGACGCCAGTTATAGGCCCTCTTTGACAGTGGCGCAGTATTCAATAGCAGGCTCGGAGATTGCTGAGATCTTCAAAGATCGCCTGAAAGCCAGTAACATCGTGACAATAAACGTGAACGGGGGGGGGGGGTCACGCCGATTTTGGAGCTGTTGAAGGTGAAGTTCGAGCTCGAGCACCGGACACAGCCGCTACCAATAAGAGTAGTACATAACATCAGGGAGCAACTCATACTGGGCATGGATTTCATACGCGCCTTCGACTTCGAAACCAAATTAGCCAAGGGGCACTGGAGGGTCGAGGACGGCGTCTGGTATCGATTTGAGGACAAGAGTAAGTTTAAGATACCCGCAGTCCATGCGGAGTGTGCTGGCATCAAAGAAATTGGTACAGACGAACGACGCAGAATCGACGAGCTGGTGACACGGGTGCTGGCAGGGACAGGGGAGCCGGTAGGGCTGACTCAGTTGACCGAAGATGCGATCTGCGTAAGCGATCCTACGCCAATGCGGCACCAATTACGTAGAATGTCGCCAAAAATGCTAGAAATAGCTACCAAAGAAGTGGAGCGCTTAGCTCAGGGCGGGATCATAGAGCGGTCAGCTAATGATTACTCAAGTGTCCCAGTGATGATCCGTAAGCAAGACGGCTCATATCGTTCCTAGATCTGAACAAGCTGACGGTACGAGATGCATACCCGCTGCCGAGCATGGATTTAATCCTAGACAGATTTCGGAACGCACGGTACCTGTCAAAAATAGACCTGAAGCAGGCCTATTACCGAGTACCAATGGCCAAGGAGAGCCAGCGCTATACGGCTTTTGCCATGACAGGGTCGGAGTTATGGCATTTTACGCGCATGCAATTTGGGCTCACGAACGTGCCTATGACGTTTCAACGTCTGATAGACGCGCTGTTCGGGCTCGAGCTGCAGCCGAACATTTTTGGCTACTTAGATGACAACGTGATTGTGACTGACATGCTCGACGATCATCTGCATTATCTCGAGTAAAGCCAAAGTTGTACCAAAAAACGAATTCCTTTTAAAGATATCGTCGATTCAAAAGTAGCCGATTTTTCTACTTTTCATTATTTTTTTCTGAAAAATTGGCAAGGTTTCAATTCAAACAAATTGCATTTTTGAGGGGTGCGATTTTTTTTCTTTCGGTCTGTATTTTTTTTATTTAATTTTGAGTACTTTGTTGCACTGGGGTAGAGGGGGTGATGTTGATGAGACTACGGGAAGCAGGGGCCCGATCGAGCACTTCGATATGCGCGATTGTATTCGAGTTTGACCGTCATATGTATTCTGAAAAACTAAAAATGGAACGTAAAATATACTTTCTAGATTTCCATCATACACTAGGTCTGTTATAGAACGGTCAAACTCGAATGCAATCGCGCATATCGAAGTGCTCGATCGGGCCCCCAGGCTGGAGATTAAGTCGGGAAAGTGTGAGTTCGGTGTGTCTCAGATCACGTACCTCGGCTATATTTTGGACGGGAAACGACTACGACCTGACCGTGCCAAGGTGGAGCCGATACTTGAATATCCACCCCGAGGAATATCAAACTACTCCGCCGATTTTCGGGAATGATCGACTGTTACTCACGCTTCCTCGAGAGAGACTCCGATATGAAAATTCCGCTCGCCAAATTGCTACGCAAGGGGTAGGAGTGGATTTGGGAGAGCGAGCAGCAAGAGGCCTTCGAAAGCCTCCGAGAGACATTCACAAAGACTTCGGTGCTCGCGAGGCTGGACTTTAGCAAGCCCTTTATGTTGCAAACCGATGTGGGCGACTACGCCCTGGGAGCTGTCCTAACGCGGGAGGGAGACGATGGAGAGCACCCGATCGTGTACTCAAGCCAGGCGCTGACCCAGGCCGAGAAAAACTACTCAACTACTGAAAAGGAGTGCCTCGCAGTCATATGGGCCATGAAGAAGCTACGCCTACATCTGGAGGACTACGAGTTTACCGTCATTACAGATCACAGCTCTCTTAAATGGCTCTTCAACTTGCCAGAACCATCCGGACGCGTGGCTCGTTGGATTATGGAGCTGCAGCAGTGGAGCTTTAAGGTGGTGCACCGAAAGGGCGCCCTGAATGATGTGCCCGACACCCTCTCGAGACTGCACGGCGATGAGACCAACGAAGTCGCCGAACTGACATTTGAGACAGTCACGGACGAATGGTATAATCGAACGCTTAGGAAAGTAGTCGAGTATTCGATAAAATACCAAAGTTGAATGATCGATGAGGGGCGTTTGTACCGTTTAAGAAACGACCCCCTTCTTGACCCCGTACTCTTTCAAGAAGAGGGCTGGAGATTGGTCATACCATCTGACTACAGACAGCAAGTACTAGAGGAGGCGCATTGCACTCCCTCCACGAGCTACCTCGGTATCGAAAAGACGTACGAACGAATAGCCCGAGACTATTATTGGAAGGGCATGTATTATGACGTGCGTAACTTTGTGTGCGGCTGCGAAACTTGCCAGCGCTGCAAGGTATCGCAAGCTGGGCCGCAGGGGCTAATGGGTGCTCGAATAGTCGAGAGACCGTGGGCGGTAAGAGCCGCGGATTGCATGGAGTTTCCACCCAGCAAGAGTGTTTTCCAGGAGAAGAGGATTGAGACGCTGAGCCTGGTTCGCTGGAATCAACCCGGGTTAATTGGTTAATCATCTTAGGATTTAGGTAATGTCGTTATTTATTAATCATCAATTAATTTACTTATTACATTATTATCTCACTTTCCCCCGGGTTGCTGGGTTACAAAGCTTGGGATTAGGGTTACAGGGTTTTTGTGGTTTTGCCCACATGGCTGTTCGATTTTCGGGGGAGATGACGGTTTCCTTGGCGCCGCAAAGTAAGAGCACATTCTTGTAGAACATGTAAAATAACACACTTTTGACTCTTGTGAAAAAATCGATATCTCGCTTAGTTTTCGAGATATCGCGGTCTGAAGTTGAAAATCCGATTATATGAAATACACGTATTTGGTTCGGTATGACAACTGGCACCTTAACAATAAATGTCGGTATTAATTACATGTCTATTAAGTATCAAAATCTAAAAATAATTTGTAATACATATGTATTATAGCTGATGCTGTAGATAGATATATCCGACAAATAAATAATAAATGATCGATCCTTTATACTTGATTTTGTATGTGAGGAAAAAGACGAAGATTATGATGGTGCTCGCGACTGACGTACACTTTTAAATGACTTATAAGCTTACGCGCGCCATTTTTAGTAATTTTGGATAACTTTTTATCACTTGCACACATTTCGACCATCAAATTTTTAATTAGCAAATCAAAAACCATTAGTGCACCAAATTTCAGCTTGTAAGAAAAAATGATTTCCCCGCAATTCTTTTGAAACTTTGAATGTTTGTTTTTAGAAGCGCTCTCTTTGTGCAATGTTAAAATTTCAGAAGACCCAACCATACCATATTCGAGATATTTGTGTACAAAGTTTTACTATTGAACATGAGAAGTATAGGCTATGTTTACGATTGAATTAAGTTTTTACTTATAGATCAAAAACTACTCCTAACTTTTGCACTAAAAACTGATATTCAATGAACTGACATTCCCGATCGTGTACACTAAATTCGGGAGATCCCCACCATACCTGTTTTGCGATATAATAAATTAAAGTAAAGTTGTAACAATCAAATCGGTATGACTGCCAA
>JAPYYV010011175.1:0-10922 GCA_030522625.1 Copidosoma aretas | reverse complement strand
GTACCAGGTCGGTATTATATTTTTCATCATGAGAGCCGAAAAGAAGCGGCGAAGGTGCGATTTTTAGGTTAGAGTGATGAAAAATACTTTACACATACCTCTCTGCCGCCTGCAGACCGCTCTGAATGTAAATATAAAAAAATTACTGCAATGTCTGGTTCATGTATTATTTATAATCTATAATTATAGATATAATCATTTATTATGCTCTTTTCAACACTTACTATTATATTATATAAAATCTTCAATGTAAGATGATAATGTATTAGCATAAAATTTCATAGTAATTTTCTTTTGGAACTTGAATAAATTGTAAGTTATTGGCATATTTTTAAGTTGGAAACTACATTATTTGAGTCACCTTTTCAAAAATAAGGTCCTGTTGTGGAATAGCGTACTTTTAATTATCAAGATAACAGATATTAAAAAAAGACACTTGATGTTGTACAGTATTAAAACGAGATGCTGGTTAAATAAGGCAGTACAAGTCCTTGCTCACCCAGCATTTTTCAAAAATTCAATATCATAATCTTCCGTTCCACGAAATACCATGTCACGAATTTCTTGCACACGATTTTTCCCTTGTTTCTAATGGTACATAGAACAAGAAAAAATATATTTCAAAGGTGTGCATTGAAAAAAAGTTTTGACTTTTTTTTTTATGCGGAAACGCAAATGCGGATTGGATTTCCTCATGTATAGTTCTTGCTACTCGTCTGTTTCTACGCTTCCGCATCGTTATGTAAACAACTGATTTTAAGGTTAAATATCTTATACTTAAAACAAGAAGTATGCTATAAAGATTCATTAAAGTAATCATCTGTAGATTAAAAACTGACTTTGTTGTTTACATCACAGAAAAAAGTTGGAGTCGACTAGAGTGCATATTACTATACACAATTAAATAGTTGACAGCTCCTGCCTAAATTTATTGTTCAGATGCCGAAGTTATTTTCTGCTGTTTCGCTGTTTGACTCTCTTAAGGAAGCTTATCTTCAAAAATTTTTGTGCACTTTTTAGTTTTTTAGTTATGGGAGAAGCTCGACCCCCGATGATGAGGCTCATAGAAGAAGTGCGTGAATGTCCCGGTGTCTGGAGTCCTCTGACTCAACACTACAAAAATAATTTCGAGCTAAAGGCTCAATGGGATTCTATTTCCATGCTTTGCAATATGACCAGTAAGTATATTTTAAACAAAGGGGCTGCCAAGTTGTATACAACATTTGTTACTTTTAACTGTCGATCTACAATATATAAAATAAAAAAGTTTGTCGCTTGTGTTACTGGCAGCGGGCATAATTTTGTTACACTGCGCTTGAAAATGCCTTGAGACGTTCTAACGGTGGCTACTCTTGTGATTCCATTGACCTTGACGACTACTCCCAACCTCCACTGCATACAAGGAATATTTATGTCGATCAAAAGGACGATCGAATTCGGCTGAAGATTTTCGGCTTCCTCGAGCAATTTTTGCCGCTTCTGAAGCTCGGATATATTCGAGATGCCACCTTTGCCAAAAGTGTTGTCGAGCCTTTGTAATAAATCGCCAGATGGACAGGTGATTGTCTAGAACAGATAGTGGATTACTCTCGGGCAGCATCGTTAAAGGGCGACCGATTAGAAAGTGTGCTGGTGTTAACGCGCTAGGATCATTGGGGTCGACTGAAAGCGAGAATATGGGTCGCGAATTTATTATTGCCTTGATCTCTATTGCAAGATTATTTAGTTCTTCGAATGTGAGAGGTAAATTGAAGTGCCATTTTGTGCCCTTGTTTGAAGCAAAAATCTCCACACCATCTCGGAATAGTTCTGATTTTAAAAGTGCACAAAATTCGCGACGCTGGTTATTAGCACCGACAAAATTGGTTCCGTTGTCAGAATAAATATTTGAGGGCCGACCTCGGCGACCGATGAATCGTCTGAGCACGCCAACAAACCCGTCGGTCGTCAAGTCACTCACGATCTCAATGTGTACTGCTTTTGGTGCCATGCATATGAAAACGCAACCGTATGCCTTTATACGCGTACGATTCCGGTATTTTTTTTCTTTGATAAAAAGTGGACCGATGAAATCAATTCCCATGGGCTTGAACGGAAAGGCCTCACTGACTCGTGCCTTGGATGAATCTCCCACTTTGCTTTGAACGGGTGTAGGCCGATGTCGAATACATGGGATGCATTGCTGAACGATTTTTCGGGCCTGATTCTTTCCATCTAAAAGCCAAAATCGATGTTGGATAGTGTAAAGTGTACTTTGAATGCCGGCATGATATAAATTTAAATGTGTTTCGCGGATAATTAAGTCAGTTACATGATGGCAAGAAGGCAAAAGAATCGGAAACTTTGGTCTAAAATTATTTCAGCGCTAACTAATCGCCCACTAACACGAAGCAATCCGTCCTCATCGATAAAGAGATTAAGCGCAGCGAGTCTCACATTCTTAACTCTGCCATAGCTGGATATTTGATCTATTCCATTATAAAACTGTTCAGATTCAATGAGCCGGAGAACTCTTTTTTCCGCCGCCATCCTTTCCGTCGGACTGATAATTTTACCGTCGCGTCTGTGTGGGTTCGGTTTAAGTAGCCGGAGGCAGTATGAAATTGTGTTAATAAGATTCGAATATAAAGAAAATCGCAAATAGATAGCCAAGTCCAGTTTATGTAATACGAGGCAAATATTTTTTCGTACGCTCGGCAGTTCCAAGATGGTTGGAGTGACGCTTAGTGGCCAGGCGCTTTCTGAGGATTGAAGCCAAGAGGGCCCTTCAAACCACCGTTTATTTTGAACGAAATCGGAAGGAAGTTGGCCACGTGATAATTCATCGGCAGGGTTGTTTGCAGCTCGTACGTGTCGCCCCTGTATCTCGTCCCCAAGAGCTTGAATCTCGGCGAGACGGTTAGATTCGAACGTTTTGAGCACTTTAGGAGATTTTTGAAGCCAGTGGAGCACAATCGTAGAATCGGACCAAAAAACAATCTTATCCGCCGGTTTATTAATGAAGAGGCTCATATTCCTGTAAATCTGCGCGAGTAGTCGTGCCCCGCACAATTCAAGCCGCGGAATCGTGATTTCCTTTAACGGTGCAACTCGAAACTTCGCGCATGCCAGACGAGTGTGTACGCGACCATGTATATCGCTTGACCGAATATATATACAGGTGCTGTATCCGAGCTTGCTTGCATCGCAGAACCCATGTGTTTGTACGCATGTTGACTCATTGTTAAAAATTCGGTGGCTTAAATGTAAACTTGAAAGAATCGGAAGCTGCTCCGTAAATGTTATCCACCGTGAATTTAACTAATGCGGTATAGATTTATCCCAATTTAACTTTGATTTCCAACATTGTTGCATTATTGCTTTAGCGAATAAAGTGACGGGTCCAAGTAATCCCAGCGGGTCAAAAATTGTCGCAATTGTAGATAAAATGGAGCGTTTGGTGATTTTTTCGGATGGATCAATGGAATTTACGGCGTATAAGAGAGTATCGTCGCGCGAACTCCATACCATACCTAATGTTTTTAAAATCGGACTTTTTTCTACCACGCCGTCCGAATTCACGATTTTTTCTTCAAGTTTGTCTAACGCACCGTGATGATTAGAGGTCCACCACCGGATGTCGAAGCCTCCACGTTTCAAGATTGCAATTACTTCGTCGCGAATTTTAAGCACGTCTTGGATTGTATCTGCTCCCGTCAACAAATCATCAACATATAAGTCGTTTTTTGAAATCAGCGCGGCTCGTGGAAAATCCGCGCCTTCATCGTCTGCGAGTTACTGAATCGTGCGTACTCCGAGACGAGGAGCTGACGCGACGCCAAACGTTACCGTATTAAGTTCGAAAGCCTTCACGTTACCCTGGTGGTACCAGACTATTCGTTGAAATTGCCTATCACTCGGATGGATAAGAATTTGACGATTCATTTGTGCAATGTCCGCAGTGATGACGAATCGATAGATGCGGAAACGGAGTAAATGATTGAAAAGCTTCGATTGAATCGTGGGACCGACCATTAAAGTGTCATTACGAGATAAGCCTTTCCTAGCCTTTGCCGACGCGTCGAATACAACGCGTATCTTAGTCGTGGCACTCGATTCCTTTATTACCGCATGATGAGGCATATAATATCCGCCTATTGATTCGTCACTCATCACGGACATATGGCCGGAATCTATGTACTCTTGCATCACTTTCACATATTCTTGCTTGAGCTCCGGGTTTGCCTCTAATTTTCGTTCCAGCGTATTAAGACGCCGGAGAGCTTGTGATCTCGAGTCACCGAAATTTACGTTGTCTGGCCTGAAGGGCAAACGTACTATATAACGACCGTCCGGGTTGCGTGTAGTATTTTCGACGTAATGAGCTTCGCACCGTGACTCTTCAACTGATTTTGACGACTTAGAATCGAGATCATCGATTGCCCAAAATTTTTCCATCTGTCGCGTGAGTTCGATCAAATTGCATCTCACTATTATCCCTTCCTCATTCTCATTTACCCCGCCTCCAATTACCCAACCAAGCTGGGTTTTCTGTAAAATCAAGTCTGCGTTGCCGCGCGATAAATTGATCTGCCCTATACTAAGAATTGACATAGTAACACCGGCACCGATCAAAACATCTACGGGCTGAAGCAAATGAAAAAGAGGATCGGCTAGTTTTATGTTAGCAGGAATTTTATTCAAATCACGAGGGAAAACTTAGTCAGGAATTAACTCGGTAATCTTTGGCACGGTCAAAAAATCCAAATTTTTCCGAAAGGCCCCGTCCGTTGAGCGAAAATGAATGTTGATTTTGTTTTTTGCCAAGGTGCACATATCATTGATGGCTCCTACTGGAATATTACACGCGTGCGTTGAAAGTCGTAGCTGTTGTGCAAAATTTCCGTCCGCATTTTTTATGTGTATGATAGCGCTCATCATCAACTGGTTTCGCGAAGCATATAAAGCTAAACTTAAACTCTCCAAGCCTAGTCATGACGATTTTTCTTGCGAGAAACCATCCTTTGCTCCGTTCGGATTTTGATTCGGATTGGTATGACGCGCGTTAGCCGAGTTAAGCAACGTGTTATGGAATCGCTTACATAATTTACAATGTGAAAGTCAGCAAGAGCCAACATGAGTTCGGAGGCAATTCCTGTATAGCTTTTTCTCCTTGACTACATGCCATCGTTGCGGAACATTTAATTTAGCAAACGTGTTGCATTTAAAAATCTGAGGATTTTCATTGCAGTAGGCGCAAGTGCCGTGAGTTACAGTGACGAGTGATCGCGTGCCTGACTCCTTTTTACGGGCTTTCGTTGCGTTTGAATTTGGATCACTGCGACGCTTGCCGGAACTACCCCCACCCACGGCTGCATTTTTATGAGTATGCAGGTTGCTGAGTCTAAATGCAGTGTCACTAATAAATTTACAAAGCTTCTCGAAGGTTGGATGGACGTCGAAATCAAGCATCCCTTCCCACTTTGTTCGAATGTCGATGGGCGATTTCCTCTTTAAAAGTCGCACGAGAAGGCCAGATTCAAGATTTACTTTAAGAGACTTGAGCACACTGAGATGTTGTCGCGCATCGTCCAAGATTCTAGTTAAGCCCTCGGTGGTAGCTTGAGTGAGAGCCGGGATATCAATGATCCCGTCGAAATGCTTTCCCATAAGTAAACGAGATTTCTCATACTCAACAACGAGGGCAGCCCACACTTCTTTATAATTCTCGGCAATAGCATCATAAAGCGAGAGCTTGTTGAATGCCGGGTCGTCCAAGCCATCTCTCAAATACAAAAACGTATTGAGATCGTCAATATCTGTGCGCGTATCAATTGTGGAGGTAAACGTATTTTTGAACGAGAGCCGCTTGTCATGGTCTCTATTGAATCACGGGAGGTTAGCAACTGGGAGCTTAAGAAGCTTTTGTTTTTCTAGAAATGTCGAATGTCCGAGAGGGTTGCCCAAGTTCGTGTTGTTATTCGAGCCGCCTGGCGTAGGCATGCTCCTAACCTGGACCGTGACCTCCATAAAGCTATCCTCTAAACTCGCCATGTGCGCCAGTTCCAGGATCAATCGCGGCGAGTTCGTCATTAAGAGTCTCGTACTCATTACGGTCGTCAGGCGTTCGAGGCGTAATAAAGCATTAGCCCTGTCGAGTCTCCCTTCGTTTACAGAGGTTTTGAAAACCGTGATCTTTCCTTTTAGTATCGGACGCTTTTTGAGCAACAAAGGCGCGTGTTCTGCCATGACTCACGCTCAAGTCGCAAAGCTCGGGTGAGATGCTTATCTACACGTGTAGAACCACGGCACGAGAGTCTTCTAGTTCTCAAAAAATTCCGGCCGTTACAGCACTCTCTCTTTGAATACCGTGCTGAGTGAATAACCGACAAATACAAATTCTTAACTACGTGATGCCCAAAGACACTCGAACATGCAAGGAAACTTCGAGATAAACTTCCGCTGGAAATAATAAAATTCAGACTTTTTAATTAATGAACACTGATACTTAGCTTGAGATGATATTTCAGCTGAATGGTTAGCTGCACGTGCTGGCTGGGAATGTGATGTCCAAGATGGAGGCGATGGTCCACTTGCTGAGTAGATAGCCGGCTGGGCTCCTCGAGCCGGCGAACTTGATGGTTCACACCCCAACTTCACTTGTTGTATGTTTTTTAGGTATATGGTTCACACCTCATAGAAGGCACCAAAATATACGGTCGAGACTTTGCCAATGCGTCAAAGCACCGTGGTTTACGTATGAATAAATACTAAAATTAATAGTAAATCAGATAAGGAAATACGAATAAAAACTTAGGTAGTACGGGAAAAAGGCTTTGGCATAAAAAACCCAATTTATTGAAATTTAACAAGAAAAACGAAAATACAATTGAACAATTTAAACAAATAATGTGCTGATATTATTACAAACGTAATAAAGGGTAAACCATATGATCTGTGAGTGTGTTGTGTATGCACACATGTGTGAGATGACTCACAGCCGTTGATTGGCGTAGCGCATGGTCGACCGGACAACGGTGTCCGGAGGATCGCGTGGTCACGAGTATGAATATTATGGCTCCGAGCCACTGATCGTCGGCTACGAGCCGGAAGGGTTTCGATTGCGAATTGTGACTCCAAATCACTGATCGTCGGCTACGTGCCGGAAGAGTATGCTACCAGGTAGCGCTTTGGTGCGGTCCACGAGGACCCCCGCGTGCCGCGGATCGCAAACACGCCCGTTCGGTGGCGTGAATTTAGTCCGGACGCGAGATTGAGAAAGAAGTCAACGAGCAAAGCACGATAAAACTCTATTCAATACATGAAAAAACAAACGAATCCTAACTGGAAGCAGTGAAAAAGCGAAAGCGCAATCAAACACGTCTGTACTCGAAGAGATCCAGAAGCATAAGGCCGAAAAACTAAAGTGCGCCGCTTTTCACCGGCAGCGCTTGGTCCCCCTCCCCTCAGATTCCTATACTCTCGTGTGACAATGCACCAATTATTGACCAACGAGCTACCGCGCGCTGACCTCTTTCTCTCTCTCTCCTTATTGTTTTCCAAAAAATGTGTGCGAGCGGATCTGTAGTCCGATACATGTCTCAAGCATGACGTATTGTGACGTTGAGTGTATTTTCTCGCACGTTAATACAAATTACAGTCGACCAAACACCGTTAATGTTTAAGATGAACAACAATAATAAAATTAATAAAGGCGCAGTCTTAAAACTCGGAAGAACGGGACTGTCGAAATTTTTCCGGAAATTAAAAATTTTTATTGAATTTTTAACAACGAACATACAATTTATATCTATCTTTCAAAATTTATTAACACGTTGTTGTTCATTTTAGCTACTACTATTATTTACAGTCATACTTTATACTTATAGCGAATAATTTTTAATATTTCTAATAGCTTGACGGGTACCAATAGATGGACGATTTTGTTGAAAATTCATTCTTATAAAAAAATTATAAGCGTTAATACATATATTTTCTCTTTGTTGCAAGGAATGTATTCATTATATTGATCGATTATATATTTTATGTACAAAAAGACATTTTTATTAGATAGGAAAAATGTTGTAGTATGTCTGATTTCTTAACCTCTGTTAAGAGCATTACTTCTCGCCCATTTGATTTAACCCATCTATCAACTTAGTCTAGAGCGATTTTTTAACTTTTTGATATTTTGTTTTTTTATCGGACACTATTTCTAACTTTCTATGATTGATTAATATTCATACACTGCAGTGACACATTTTTTTCTTGTTGAATATCATAAGTTCTTAGATATTTCAATACAAACATGAAAATTTCCTTAACCGTCCATCTATTGGGTAGTCGACCCTTACACGGAAAAAAGACTGGCACGGTCGCTCGCCCACAAGAGGAATGACAGCGCGCCCTGTAGCTTTATGCTGTGGCTCACCCAAACATAGGGCTTACAGTGAGCCCTGAGCAAGCGAGGGGAAGCCGATGTATATAACATATACATAATAGTCCATCAGTGAGTTTATGTTTCTCGAAGAGTTATTCAAGTATAAATAAATTAGAAGAAAATCGAGATACTCAGTAAAGTATCTTTTTACTAGTTGTATTTAAGTTTAGTAATTCTTTTATCGACTTAGAACAAAACATAACCTTTAAAATGACTAAGCGCTAAACTTAAATAAGAAAGTGTCTGAATATTTTTCGAAAATCGTATTCTTTCTTCTTTAGTCTTCTCGATGCTCCATATTGAAAAAAATTGGTGTTAATAATTTTGTTGAGAATTTCAACAGAAAAATGTTTTTGTCAATATTAACTGAAAAAATGCTAATGATAATATATAATTTCTGCACTACATTACAATATTTTTGATAGATTCACTGCAAAATTTATGATGACATGAATACACGATGCAAATGATGTACACTACAGCACTCCACTCCCAGTAACCTACACTGCATGCGAGTGATGCGAGTAGTACAGGAGCGCAATAGCTATAGCTATACAAGTCAAGTTTGTACATATAATACATGTATACATATATTACGTGCCTGTAATACCACATCTTCTCAACCAACTTGCCCTGTCAGGGCTTGCTGCGCGCCCTGAAACGGCGGGGAGTGCGCTCAAGCAGTAGGCGTACAACGAACAGTGTAGTTAGACGAGATAGTATCCCTGTAGGGCGAGTGACCGTGCCAGTCTTTTTTCCGTGTACACTTTACAATGAAAGTTGCAACAGCTGGTGACTGCTGAATTGCAGTATAAAAAATTCGCCATTTTTGGCAAGTGACGCCAAAACCATTTTCTGCCACAACTTTCGCTCGAGATAGTCTCTTATTGAATAAAATTCGTTCTATTGATAAATTTTGCCCAGAGTAGGGCTTCATGACATTTGGCAATAAGGCATATGTACCGTCACTTACAAAAAAAATGGAGACATTATTGTTGAAGTAGGGAGACATTTGTTACTGGGAATGTTCAGTTTCCCTTGACAGAGTGCTCTGTGCAAATTCGAAGATCTAAATGTGTCAGGGTCACTTTGATGCCCATAATTACCAACATCTATAAATATATATTTGTAATTGGCGTCTACTACAGCCTGTAGGACGATGACTGACTCAACAACCATCCAGATGATGTTCATAAAATATTGAATAATGCTGCCGATGGTTGAAGTTCCCATTCGAAAGGAAAATTCCAAATGACTGTAAGATGCACCAGTGGCTAGAAATATAAATCACATTCAATAGTAAACGTGTGCATTTTGAGTTAAATTTTTTTTTATGGCGAAGATCATTTTGGGGGTACCACAAAGAAAAATTTTATTAGATTTTTGTATAAAAGGCGATGTAAGAGCCTAATTACTGAAAAATCATACCGATGGTGTCACTCGTAGCTTCAGAGTAATTTTTCGCCAACCACAAATCGATTTTAGTCGATCATAATTTTATCTTAAATGTACGTTTTAGTCGTGCTTGTAATAATATAATGTCATAATTTTTCTATATGGATGAATATTATTATTATTAGTGTTATTTACTGTAGAAATTATTGAGTAACGTAAAAGTTTACTGTCGACAAAGGTTCTAGCTCGATTTTAATAGTAACCTTGAACCAACTATTTTCGTTCAAACAACTAAAAAAGTAAAATAAAAAATGAAAATAAGATTGTTTAAAACTACAGATTGAACAATTATTACTGTTCCCCGAAACCAAACTGTATTTTCAATTTGATCCATTAATGTGTGATTTTCTACAAGCACTCTTGTCTAACATATAAAAACAACTGGCCGTAACTTTTTCTCCAATACCTCGACTCCACAAAACTGTAACTAAGTTACTTTGTCGTCACAATTTATTAGTTTTTAAAGTTTTATCGACATTCAAACAATTGATAAGGTGCCGGCAGTACTACCTCAAAAGATAAATGTTAAAATTTGAAAACAGTTGCAGTAACAATATTTAAAAGTAATCTTTTTTTTTATTACTAATAAATGTAAAATTAATGATAAACATTCAGCATCTGTAGATACAATCACAGTAGTGGATAACTTATGAGAAAATTTTTTTTGCTGAATTTTCGAGATTTTCAACGAAAACTGGTTCTTGTGCATGCGCAGTGGAGAAAAATCTGCTTAAATCAGTCAAAACTATAAGGTAAAAGGACCAATTATGAAACAAATTTTTGCTTCTTTTTTGATAAATTCTGTAAAAAAATCAGGCATGATTTTATGCTAGAGATTTTGGTTTTTCTTGGTTCGCTGCAACTTTAATGAGAAATTCTGATTTTTTCATCAAATTTGTATGAAAGAAAGATTGCTTTTCATGATAAAATTGATACAATTGATATGTCGGTATTATGAAACAGCAGCAAAAGTCTTGTCCCAGTGTTTCATAATTCATGTCCCTATTATGAAACTTCGACCGTGAAGTAATTTTTTTGTAATAATTTG
>JAPYYV010011174.1:0-10924 GCA_030522625.1 Copidosoma aretas | reverse complement strand
GTTGTCTTAGGTTTGCGAGCGCTAGTGTGACTTTTACCCCAAACAACAGACATTTTGTATTGTTTATACAGCTCTTGACAATGTTTTAACTGCTTTCAAAAAGATTTAAAACGTTCTATCGGTAAGATATTTTGTAATTTCGCATGTAAAATAATAAATGGTTGTGTAAATTTATTTTGCGTTACTCATTAGGGTTCATAGTTACATTTCTAGCTTGAAAAGGGGAGTTAATTATACTTCCGAAACGTTGCATCTTGTAAATAAATATACAGTTTGAAAGGATCCACGGTGATGACTGATTTTATTCATTCACCAACCTACATCATCAAATTTGAAAGAATTATCGAGCAGCTCGAAAGGGCAATATATCAATAATAATGATAATAATGATGATAATGATGATGTTGATGATGATGATGGTGTTAATAATGTTGATAACGATGATGTTAAGCATAATGATGACGATGATGATGTTGATGATGATGATGATGATGATGATGATGATAATGATGATGATGATGATGATGATGATGATAATGATAGTGATGATAATGATGATGATAATTACGATGATAATGATAGTATTGATATGAATGATGATGATAATAATAATGATGATTATAACGATGAAGATGATGATAATGATGACGATAATAGTGATGGCGATGATGTTGATGATGACCATGATGACAATGATAATAATGATGATGATAATGAAGATGTTGCTGATGATGATAATGATGATGACGATAATAATGATGATGATCATGATGCTGATAATGATAAAAATGATGACGATGATGATGATAATGATGATATTGATGATGATGATAACGAAGATGATAATGATAATGATAATATTTATAATAACGATCATGATCATGATGATAACGATGATGACGATGATGATGATAATGATGATAACGATGAGGAAGATGATGATGACGACGATGATGATGCTGATAATAATGATGATGATAATGATGGTGATGATAATGATGATGATAATGATAATGATAATAATTATGATTATGATCGTGATAATGATGATAACGATGATGACGGTGATGGTGATAATGATGATAACGATAATGAAGATGATGATAACAACGATGATGATGCTGATAATAACGATAATCATGATAATGATGATGGTGATGATGATAATAATAATGATGATAATGATATTCATGATGATTATGATGAAGCTGTTGATAGTGATGATAATGATGACAATAATGATGATAATGATCATAATTGTGATGATGTTTATGAATATAATAATGATCATTATGATGATGACGATGATGATGATGATAATGATGATGAAAACGATGATGATGATGATTATAACGATAGAAATAAAGATAATAACGATGATGATTATGATAATGAGAATGTCGAGGATGATAAAGTTGTTGATAGTAATGAGAATGATGACGATGATGATGACGATGATAATGATGATAATAATGATAATATTGATGATGATATTAATAATAATAATGATGACGATGATAATGTTGATAATGATGATGATGATGCTGAAGATGATGATAACGACGATGATGATGCTGATAATAATGATGATGATAATGATGATGATGATGATGATGGTGATGATAACGATGATGATTATAATGATTATTATAATGATGATGATAATGATGATGATGATCATAATGATGACGATGATCATGATGATGATGATATTCATGACGATAATAATGATAATGTAGATAATGATGACGTCAATATAGATGATGATGATAATGATAATGACAATATTAATGATCAAGTTGATGACGATGATTATGATGATGATGATGATAATGATGATGATAAAAATGATGAAGATGATAATAATAATGATGATAATGATGATTATGATGTTGATGGTGATGATAACGATGATGATCGTAGTGATAATGATAGTAATGATTATAATGATAATGATAATGATCATAATGATGATGATAAAATTGTTGATAAAGATGATAATGATGACGATTATGCTGATGATCATTATTGTGATGATGATCATGACTACAATGATGATGATGATGACAATGATGGGAATGATGATGAGGATTATGATTATAATGACAATGATGATAATAAATATGATAACGATTATGGTGATGATGATAACGATGATGATGATAATGAAGATTATGATAATGACAATTCTGATGATTATGATCATGAAGATGGTGGCGATGATAATAATGGTGGTTATGTTGATGATGTCGATGATGATTATGATTTCAATAATGATGATAATGATGGTGATGATAATGATGATAACGATGATGATGATCATAATGATGATAATGATGTTGATAATGATAATGATGATGTTTTTGATAATAATGATGATGATGATGATAATGATGATGATGATCATGATCATGATGATGATAATGATCGTGATGATAATGATGATAATAATAACGATATCGATGATAATGTTGATATGAATGGTGATGATGATAATAATGATGATGATAATAATAATGATGATGATAATAGCAGTAATGATGATGATGATGATGTTGATGATGACGATGATGTTGATGATGATGACGATAATGATGTTTACGATCATGATGATGATGATAATGATGATGGTGATGATGATGATGATGATAACGATGATAATGATGATAACGACGATTATGATGATGACGATTCTGATGATTATGATCATGATGATGGTGGCGATGATAATATTGATGGTTATGTTAATGATTTTGATGATGATTATTATTACGATAATGATGATGATGATGGTGATGATATAGATGATATGGATGATGGTGATCATAATGATGATAATGATGATGGTATTATTAATAATGATCGTGATAATAATGATGACGATAATAATAATAATTAAGGTGATTATGATAATGATGATGATAATGATCATGACGAGGACAATATTTATGATAATGATGATGATTGTAATCAGGAGAATGATGATAAAATTTATGATGATGATAATTATGTTGTTGATTGTGATGTTAACGATGAGGATGAAGATGATGATGATGACGATAATGATATTGATAATAATGATAAAGGTAATGACGATGGTAACGATGATGATGATAATTATAACGATAATGATGATGATGATGATTATAATATGGATGATGATGATAATAATGATAATGATGGTAAAGTTGTTGATATTGATGATGATGATGATGACGCTTATAATGATGATATTCATGATTGTGATGATGATCAACAATATAATGATGATAATGGTGATAATAACGAAGATAATGATGATAATAAATACAGTGAAGACGATAATTATGTTGATGATGATAATGATGGTGACGATAATGATGATGATGTTCATGATGATGATGATGACGATAATGATGATGATGATGATGATGATGATGATGATAATGACGATGATGGTAATAATGATGATAATAAGATGATTTTAATGATAATGATGATAAAAGTAATGGTAATGGTGAGGTTGGTGATGATGATGATGATGAAAATGATGATAATAATGATGATAACGATCATGATGATTATGATAATCATGATGATGATGATAGAGATAATAATGATCATATTAATGATTAAGATGATGTTGATAGTGATGATGATAATGATAATGATGATGATGATAATAATGATTATAACAATGAAGATAATGATAATAATGACGATAATAATGATGGCGATGATGATGATGACCATGATGATAATGATAATAATGATGATGATAATGAAGATGTTGTTGATAATGACGATAATGATGATGATAATTATGATGATGATAATGATAATGATGATGACGAAGATGATGATGATGTTGATGATGTTGATGATGATTATAACGAAGATAATGATGATATTGATAATACTAATGATAACGATCATGATGATGATAATAACGATGATGACGGTGATGATGATAAAGATGATAACGATGATAATGATGATGATGAAGATAAAGATGATTATGTCGATTGTGATATTTACGATTCTAATAATTAAAATGATGATAATTATGATGGAGACAATAATCATAATAATAATGACGAATATAATTGGAATGCTGATGATGGTACTCATGATGATGATGATGATGATGATGTTAATAATGATGATGGAAATATCGATGATGATTATGATGAAAATAATGATGATGATGATGATGATGATGCTGATAATGATGATAATGACGATGATAATGTCGGTAATGATGATAAGGACGATTATGATGATAAGAACGATGATGATGTTAATGATAACAATGATGATGATGATGATGATGATGATGATGATGATGTTGATGATAACAATGATGATTATAATGATATTGATAGTGATGATGAGAGTGATGATAATGATGATGATGAAATTGTTGATAAAGATAATAATGATGACGATAATGATGATGATTATTATTGTTATGATAATCATGACTACAATGATGATGATGATGACGATGATGGCAATGATGATGATGATTATGATTATAACTACGATGATGATAATAATGATGATTACGATCATGGTGATGATGATACTGATGATGATGGTAATAAGGATTATGATCATGACGATTCTGATGATTATGATCATGATGATGGTGGCGATGATAATCATGATGGTTTTGTTAATGATGTCGATGATGATTATGATTACGATAATGATGATGATTATGATCACGATGATGACGATTATGATCATTCTGACGATTTTTATAATTATGATCATGATGATGATAGCGATGATATTTATGAAGGTCATAAAAAAATGTCGATAATAATTATGATAAAGATAATGATTATGATCATGATGAAGCTAGTGACAATGATAATGATCATGATGATTATGATGATGATAATAATGATAATGAGAATGATGTTGATGATGATGATGATTATGATGATGATGATGATAATAATAATGATAACGATCATGGTGATGATGATAATGATGATGATGATAATGATGATAAAGATCATAATGATGATGATGATGATAATGATGATCATAATGATGATAGTTAATATTATGATGATCATGATGATAATCATAACCATGATGAATATAATGATGATAATTATAACGATGATAATGATAATGATCATGACAATTATGTAGATGATGATTATGATGATGATGGCGATGATAATCATGATGGTTATATCAATCATGTCGATGATAGTTATGATAACGATAATGATGATGACTATGATGACCAAGATGACGATGATGATAAGAATAACGATAATGATGATGATGATAATGCTGCTGATGATGATAATGGTGATGGTAATAATGATGATAACGATCATCAGGATGATAATAATGATGATGATGATGATTATGGTGTTGATGATGATAATGATGATGTTGATGATAATGATGACAACGATAATGATTATTATGATGATGATGATGATGATGATGATATCGTTGAATATAATGATGATTATCATGATCATTATGATGATAATGATGATGATTAGAATTATAAGGTTGAGAATGATAATGATGATGATCATGATGATGATAATGATCATGAAAGTGATAATGATTATGATAACGATAATTATTATAATCACGATGTTGATGAAGATAATAATGATGATGATAATGATGATGTTGACGATGATGATGGAAATATTGATGATGATAATGTTTACGATGATGAGGATGATATAGATGATGATGATAAATTTGTTGATAATGATGATGATGATGATGATGATTATGATGATTATTATGATGGTAACGATAATTATGATGATAATGACGATGATGATAATGCTGTTGATTATGATGATAATGATCACAATTATGATGATGATAATAATGATAATGATAATAATAATAATTACGATGATGATGTTGATGATGAGGATGATAATAATGATGATAACAATGACGATAATGATCATGATGATGATTATAATGATAATTATGATAATAACGATACTGATGATGTAAATCATGATGATAATGATGATGACGATGATGAGAATGATGATAATGATGTTGTCGATGATGATGTTGTTGATAATGATGATAATGATGACGATAATGATAATGATGATGATGATGATGATAATGATGATGGTGATGATGATGACGAGAACAATAATAATGATATAATGATGATGATGATAATGACGATGGTAATGATGATAATCGTGATAACGATTATGATGATAATGATGATATTAATTATAATTATAACAATAATAATGATGATGATGATATTGATGATGATGATGATAATAATGATGATAATAATGATGAAAACAATTATGATGATGATGAAAATGATGATGATGATGATGACCTTAATGATAATGATGATAATGATGATGATGATGATGATGATGACGATGATGATAACGATGATAAAGATGATGATGACGATCATGATGATATTGATCATGATTGTGATGATGATTATAATTATAATGATGATGATGGTGATGATGACGATGATGATGATGATTATAATTATAATGATAATGATGATGATTTTGATGATAATGATAATGATGTTGATGATGATGATGATGATCATTACGATTATTAAAACGATGATGATGATGATAATAATAATGATGATGATGATGATTATGATCATGACGATTGTGTAGATTATGATCATAATGGTGATGGCGATAATAATCATGATGGTTATGTTGATGATGTCGGTGATGATTATAATAACAATAATGATGATAATTATGATCACGATGATGACGCTGATGATGATCATGACGATTGTGATGATTATGATCATGATGATAATGGTGATGATAATCATGATGGTTATGTCAATAATGTCGATGATAGTCATGATAACGATAATGATGATGATTATAATGATGATGTTGAGAATGATAATAATGATGATGATCATGATAATGATAATGATAATTACGGTGATAATGATTATGATAACGATAATGATTATGATCAGGATGATGATAAAGATATTAATGATGATGATAATGATGATGTTTATGATGATGATGGAAATATTGATGATGATGATGATGATTACGATGATAATGATGATAAAGATGATGATGATAAAGGTCCCCGCACGACACCCCGCACGAAGAATAGAGCCTACAATTTTAAGAGTAATCGATATTATATCGCCTGTATTGAATGTCCCGATTGAATCCCTGCTGCAGACATAGACAATTTAAAATCCGCAGCTGACAGTAAGGTGGATCCGCTTCTGAAATTCATAATACATGAATAATACCTCTTAGGTACGTTTTTGAGGCTTTTTAAAGACTTTTCTGGCACTTTCTTGAGACTTTGACGAGACTTATCAAGTACTTTATCAAGACTTATCTAAGACATTAGGTCTTAAGTGAGACTTCCATGATATTATTCTGCTACTTTATTGAGACTTTTTTGAGACCTTTTTAGCGATCTAAGCCTGATTAATTGTTCATACAGAAATGAAAGCATTTACATGATATCGTACTTAAAAATAATGCTACGTGATCAATCAGCTCGATTATTATTTATTATATAAATTTACCTCGTATAGTTTAATAAATATTGCCATATTTAATTCTGGATCACTAAATACAAATTTATAAAATGGTATTCATTAAATTACATTATTTCCTAGAGACCTTTGTGTGATGACAAAGAATTATAACAGTCCTCTTTTCTTAAAAAAACCTGAAAAAGAATCTCAATAACATAAGAACCAACCATACAGATATTAGAATAAATCACGCGATAGGTCTAGTAACCTGTAAGTATATGCGATATGTTGAACGAGATAAAAAGCTCTTACCAAGGCACCCTGTGTCGTTGTCTAATCAGCTGCTTCAGCCAATCGCGAAGAGAGAACGCTAAAATCAGGCAAAGACACACATGAACTTACTGGCAGTTTTTGCTATTGTTTTACGTATCGCCCGATTATTTACTTGACATTCTCCATTTAAATATCTCTATGATGTCAAGAAAGTAGACCGCTTTTGGCGCTACTCCGCATAGTGCCTCGGTGTCACGCTGGAGTCCAGCGGCTGGACCGGTGACTTACATACACAAAGCACATTAACTGCACACGTGGCAAGGCATGCGGGGCTATTGTGCAGCTGATATGAACTCCAACAACAAGGCGGCATCTCAATAAAACAAGCTGTGCACCTGTAATGACATCATTGGAGGCATCATTACCTACACTATCCTTACCTAGGGAGCTGCAAAGATAAACAGAATTAAGGGCATCAAAGGTGCCTTCATTAAGATCCGTAGATCAGTATTGGATATTTTCTGGTATATCAGGAATACTTAATTCAGGGAATTCATCGTCCCTCTCGTAAAGGGTGCCTCCGTTTTCACTCATAAAATTTGCATTTTCATCACGAATCATCAGAACCCCACCATCGCCTCACACGCGAATGTACAGCCAGGGCGCACCGAACTGAAAAGGCATCATAACGCCCTCGTGGCACTACACAAAAATCCCTTACACCCATCCAATTAACCATCACCAACATCTTATTCCAATCATATCTCTAACTCTTAGGTCATTTCATCATCTAGAAACCATAGGGTTTTTTTCACTTGTTTCTACGAGAAAAGGTTAGTTTGAGTCGGTAGGCACCTGCATGTGAATCCGACACTATCTCTGGTTCCCTAATGGGTGGTTTATTATGAAGATTTTCCCTCCTTAACCTTTATAATAAAACAATGCAACATGTGGAATGATAATAATATAAGAATGCAGAAAACTTGTTAAACGGGGAAAAAAACAAATGACAAAGTGTGAAGTCCGAAGTCCACATGACATATAGATATAATTTGTTATCGCCACGAGGTTTAACAAAATTTACTATTGTTTCACTTATAAATTTTGTATATCGTTCTCATAAATATTTTAAAGCTTTTTATATATTCGCGCCAACCTATATTCGAATACTCGCCCGCCTCGTAGTACATACTACCAGCCGCCAGGTGGCTACCCTTTCCACAGGTGATGTAGCTACGTCTGGGGCTTAAATATGCGCGGCCAACGCTCTTCTTGGCGCTCGAGCCCTGACGCGAGTCGGAGGCAGTGATCAGGCCAGGCCTTTACTACAATAAAACGACTGTGCCAAAAATAGTACTTTAAGGTCTCATCATTTCTCGGCGACCTGTCTCCCACCGTCTTGTACTTAAGAGATCAACGAATCTCACAATCCACAGCTCTATCAACCGAAGCTTGTTGGAGTGCTCGCATCTCCAGAGTACAGGCGGCCAACGACACCACCCAGACCCGAGGACTACGACAGGGTGACAGACTCCGACCAGCTCCAGCAGCAGCGGACTCCGGCAGTAGTCGTCACAGCAGTATCTGGCAGCAGTCATAGCCGTGCCTAGCGGCAGGGGAGCCCAGCAGCAGCCGTCACAGCCGTGCCAAGCAGTAGTGGTGTCCGGTGTGTTAAAACGCAGTTCTTCCGTGTCTTTACCCCAATCCCAGCGGTGGCATCATTCAAGAGAAGACGACGAGGAGAATAGCGGGGCCTCGAGCTATCTCTCGCTAAGCTAGAAGCCAGGGGAGTCAAGCAGCCAAGCAACCAAGTGGCCAAGCATCCAGGTAGATTCAACTACTACAGCACCCTGCCATCGATCTACCATCCCCGTCGGTAGCCGGCAGTCTGGATTGGCACACTGGCGGCCAAGTCTAATCGACCAGTGCGCAGCACAGCCCAAGTCAACTCATCATCTAGCGACGAGGACGAAAAGTCGGCAGAGACTACTCCCATAAAGACAGGCCGCGTGTACCTCGACTAGGCAAACTAACGGCTCCTATTGCTTTCATCATTGTCTCGATCCAACCATACAACTCAAATCTTCCCTCACGTTCGAAATCGCCCAGCCGCAGTGGGTGCTTTTAACAAATTACTCAATTCTATAATTTATTGCGATAGAGTAAGCCTCGATGGTAAGATTATTTAGCTATTTTTCAAAAAAGTTATTGATGTTCTTCTAAAAGTTAGACAGTGCTTTAAGTGCATTGTCATGTATATAACCAAAAAATATTTACTAAACTATTCATGTTTACGAAAGGTAATCCATTCATGACTATGAATCATTGCAAAACTAAAAGCTATGAAAAAAGCTCTCCAAACATCAGATTTGAGGTATCCACACAGATATCAAAACCGATCATAAACAGATCCTAAACCAGGGCTCAAAATATATTTTAATACAGATCATGAGGAGGCTCCATAATGAAAATTACAAAAAAAACATCGTGTTGTATGAATGGAGGGTTGCTGAATACAATGCTGACCTTAATTATATCCCAAATTGGTCAAACTCTTGAGAAATGTAAGCTTAAAGTTTCAACTCATGCGTGGATTTATACGGGGCATGGTAGAGAAACGTATCGTTTTATTGTACAGAAAGCCGAATGTAACTATTTCCGCATAATAAATATATATGTTTTCAAGCCGAGGTCTTTCTCTTCCATATGCTATGATGAAAAAGGGGGGTAATCGGTAAATATTGCGAGATATTTTTAAGATAAATAACAAAATACCAGTGGCGTCCGACAGAGGACAATACGATGTACCTATGTACTTACCGACACGGTGGCACAGCGGTAGAGATGCAGTTTTTGTCGATCTCTGGAATCAAATAGTATACAGGCATGGGTGAGACTCGTTTTCGAGTCACGTCGTTGGCTTAGGGTTTGCTTCGCTACTTTTTCTGGGGTTCAATTAACTGTTTCTCTTACGTTACGGACAGCGTCAGCGGGAGGTGTGCAGGAGTTTGTCCTGGTGCTTATACATAGACTCCCGGTCATGACTCAGGCAATACCGATTAGTTGTAGGTTTTATTGAGCATTTGTTGACCATAGGGCCCTAGTTATAAGTTTTCACTCCCATATAAAAAA
>JAPYYV010011173.1:0-20687 GCA_030522625.1 Copidosoma aretas | reverse complement strand
ACGCACAAATCCCTTTGACAAAGAAACACCCGGAACCTCTAAAGAAAATTGCTCTGATATGACACAGATACTCACTGCCTTCCTCCTCTAAAGCCTTTCATGGCGAGGCCAACTCGTCTTTTCGGCGCGATGCTCGGCCCAAAACCTGTCGGAGTAGCTGGGATCAACTGGACGGAAAAGCACTCGCGAATAAAGCAGACAATCAAAAGATTAAAAACAGTGCGTAGTATATTATAATGAATAATAAAGGTAATCTAGCACGATACAAAAAGGTATACACAAAGTGAACTCTGAATATAACTCTAAGGGAGAGAGGTGTATTCCCTGCTGATGCCGGAGAACAAGTGAACAAGCTGCCTGTATGTGCATGATGGATGACTATATAGTAGCGCAGCTGGTTGAATCGTAGTAGTTGCAGTGTGCGCTGGCACCGCTAGATGTCGTTACTTGTTCTAGCTTCGTGACTTTGATTGTGCAAGGCTCTTGTTATTGACATAGCTTCCTAAATATTCTCGAATGATACCTTGCTGCACATAGCATAAGTTTATTTCTGCTTTCTCTTTGACTTCTAATGTAAGAACATACACATACACACATACAATTACATATTCCTCAATTTGTTGCTGCCCTGCAAGGTAGCCCGCATATACAGTCACTCTAGCTACCGCATGCTCTCGAGCCACACGTCGTTGCTCGCGAGCAGACTCACGCAGCCGAGAGTGATAGTCGCTCTCTCGCAACCGCTTATATTTGTTACACTGCAATAAATCGATTATTTAATCAGTTAAGTTCAGTCTCCGCTCCTTTCTTGCTCTCAAATCAGTACTTGCCAAAAGGAGAGTTTAAGGGCTTAAAACCCACTTATTCCGACAAGAAAGCAACCACGAGCATAAAGCTCAACCACGCTGACCATGCAATACAGTCCACTAAAGTCAATACTAAACAATGTCATTAGAACATTATTTACTTGCTGCTCTCTTTCGTACCTGGGTAAAAAAGCTTAGAATTAAGGTTATCTTTTTTTTTTTATAGTAATTTATGCAATTATTATATCATTGACTCGCGCTTCTTCCGGTTACTCGGTTAAAAAACGTAAAATATAGGTTATTGTAATCCTGTTATTGTAATGGTAGTTTATTTAATCACTACATCTGTACTTGCTGTCCCCAAGTAAACTGGGTTAAAAACCTTGGGGTTTAGGATAATTTGTAATTATGACCGTATTCTATTCAAACAATATATCATTGAATTGCTCCCCTCGGGCTTATTGTTTAAGAAAGCAGGAAAATCTGGTGCTTTTTTTATTTAAATAGTAATTTATATAATATAACATTATCGACTTACTGTCACCCTGGTTTATTAGGCTGTCAGGCTTAAGAAACAGCATTTATTGTTATTTCATAGTTATCTATACAATTATTATATCATTGACTCGCTGTTCTTCGGGTTACCGGGTTAAAAAGGTTAAGACTTAGGTTATCTTGTTATTTTTACAGTAATTTATTTCTTTAACTTTTTTTTTTCACTCGCTGTCTCCCGACCAACTGGGCTAAAAATTATAGGATTTAGGTTATGTTATTCTTTAGTTAAAGATGTATTTACTTACTATAATATTAATCCGGCTTTCCCCCGGTTTACTGTGTTAAAAAGCTTAGGATTTAGGTTGTCTTGTTACTTTTATAGTAATTTATTAAATTATTATATCATTGTCTCCATGTCCCCTGAGTTACTAGGTTAAAAGCTCGAAATTTAGGTTATGTTATCATCTTATCGAAAATCTATGTACTGACTATATTATTAAGCTCGCTGGCTCACGGGTTACTGGGTAAAAAGGATGAGATTTATGTTATTTTGTTATTTTTATAGTAATTTACTCAATGATTACATCATCTACTTGCTGTCTCCCAGAAAAGTGGGTTAAAAACAATAGGATTTAGGTTATCTTGTTATTATTACAGTAATTTATTTAAACATTATATCAGCGACTTACTCTTCCCTGGGTAATTGGATTAAAAAGCTTAGGATTTATGTTATTTTGTTAGTTGTATAGAAATCTATTAATGTATTACATCATTGACTTGCTGTTTCTCGGGTTACTGGGTTAAAAGCTTAAGATTTAGCTTACCTTATTATTTTTATAGTTATTCATTCAATTATTTTATCATTTACTCACTGTCCCGTGGGTTTCCGGGTTAAAAAGCTTAGAATACAGCATATCTTGTTATTTTTATAGTTATGTATCCAATTGTCATCTTATTGACTCGCTGTTACCCGGGTTACAAGGTTAATTAGCTCAGGATTAAGGTGATCTTGTTATATTCATAGAAATTCTCTCAATCATCACATTATTTACTTGCCGTCGTCCCGGTTAATTGGGTCAAAAAGGTTGAGATACAGCACATCTTGTTATCATTATAGTTATAAATTCGATTGATTTACATCATTTACTTGCTGGCCTCCGGGATACTGGATTAAACAGGGTTGGACTTAGGTCATCTTGTTATTTTCATAGTAATTTAAGTAATTATCTCATTTTTACACGCTGTCTTCCGACCAACTAGGCTCAAAATATTAGGATATAGGTTATGTTATTATTCAATAAAAATTATATTTACTTACTATAATATCAATCTCGCTTTGCCCCGGTTTCCTGTATTAACAAGCTTAGGATTTAGGTTGTCTTGTTATTTTAAAAGTATTTTAATCAATCACTACATCTGTACTTGCTGTCCCCAGGTAACTGGGTTAAAAACCTTGGGATTCAGAATAATTTTTCAGTAATTACGTAATATATTCAATCATTATATCATTAAATTGCTCTTCTTGGAGTTATTGGATAAGAAAGCGAGGCAATCAAATGCTCTTGTTGTTTTGATCGTATTTTTTATACATATATCATCATCGACTTAGTGTCACTCTGGTTTATTGGGTTGTAAAACGTAAGAAAAAGCATTTCTTGAGTTCTTTATAGTTATCAATTCAATTATTATATCATTGACTTTCTGTCTTCTGCGTTACTGGGTTAAAAGGTTAGGACTTAGGTCATCTTGTTATTTTTATGGTGACTTTTTAATTGTCTTTCTTGTTACTCGCTGTCTCCCGACCAACTTGGCTAGAAAGCTTAGGATTTAGATTATTTTGTTATATTTATAGAAATTTATTGAATTATCACATCATTGACTTGCTGCTCTACGGGTTACCGAGTTAAAATGATTGAGACTTAACTTATCTTGTTATTTTTATAGTAATTTATTCAATAATTATATCATAAATAGCGTTCTTCTAGATTACTGGGTCAACAAGGTTAGGACTCAAGTGATGTTGTCTGTTTTTATAGTAATTTATTTAATTATATTTTTTTTTACTCGCTGTCTCCCGACCAACTGGGCTAAAGAGTTCAAGATTAAGGTTATGCTATCATTTAGTCAAAAATTCATTAACTTACTATAATATTAATCTCGCTTTTCCCAGGTTTCCCGTGTTAAAATGCTTAGGATTTAGGTTATGTTATTATCCTATCAAAAACCGATTTACTTACTATATTATTACACACGCTGTCTTCCTTGTTACTGGGTTAAAAAAGTTGTGATTTATGTTATCTTGTTTCTGTTATAGAAAATTACTTAATGATTACATCATGTACTTGCTGTCCCTCAGGTAACTAGGTTTAAAACCATACGATTTAGCTTATCTTGTTGTCATTATAGTAATTTATTCAAACATTATATCAGCGACTTGCTCTCACCTAAATAATTGGATTGAAATGCTTAAAATTTAGGTTATCTTGTTATTTTTACATAAATTAATTTATATAATACATCATTGACTTGCTGTAACTCTGGTAAATTAGGTTGTAAACCGTAAGAAGAAGTATATCTTGTTATCTTTATAATTATCAATTCAATTATTATATCATAGACTTGCTGTCTCCTGCGTGTCTGGGTTAAAAAGGTTAGGATTTATGTCATGTTGTTATTTTTATAGTAATTTATTTATTTATCTTTCTTTTCTCCAGCTTACGATCGACCAACTGGGCTAAAGAGCTTAGATTTAGGTTATGTTATTATTTAGTCAAAAATTTATTAACTCATTTAATATTAATTTTGGTTTCCCCCGGTTTACTGTGTTAAAGTATTATATCATTAGCTTGCCGTTAACTAAGTAACTGGGTTAAAAAAGATAGCATTTAGGTTATTTTATTATTATTACAGTAATTTATGCAATTAGTATAGCATTAAGACGCTCTTATCTGGGTTACTTGGTTGAAAAGCGTAGAATTTAGGTTATCTTGTTATTTTTATGGTAATTTATTTAATAAGGAAATACATCTGTACTTACTGTCTCTGAGGTTACTGGGTTAAAAACCTTGGGATTGAAGATAATCTGTTATTAATAACGTAACTTATTCAAACAATATATTATTAAATTGCTCTATTCTGTGTTATGGGATGGTAAAGCAGGTTATTTGAGTTCTCTTGTTACTATTATAGTAATTTATTTAATTACCACATCATTGACTTACTTTTTCCTGAGTAACTAGGCTAAAAAGCTTAAGATTTAGGTTATGTTATTATTCAAAAAAAAAATTTTTTACTTCCGACAAAATTAATCTCGCCTGACCCTAGTTTACTGTGTTAGAAAGCTTAGGATTTAAGTTGTCTTGTTATTTTTAAAGTAAATTATTCAATCACTACATCTGTACTTGCTGTCCTAAGATAACTGGGTTAAAACCTTGAGGTTCAGAATAATTCGTTATTAATAACGTAATTTATTCAAACATTATATTATTGAATTGCTGTCCCTGGGTTTATTGGATAAGAATGCGGGGAAATCGGGTGCTCTTGGTATTTTGATAAGAATTTATTTATATATGACATCATCGATCGACTGTCACCCTGGTCCATTGGGTTGTAAAACGTAAGAAACAGCATATCTTGTAATCTGAATGGTTATTTATGTAGCTATTATATCATCGACTCCCTGTCTCCAGGGTAACTGGGTTAATAAGGTTTGGACTTAGGTTATCTTGCTATTTTCATAGTGATTTATGTAATTATCTAATATTTACTTGCTGTCTTCCGACCAACAAGGCTATAAAGCTTGGGAATTGCGTTATGTTGTTATCCAATCAAAAATTTATTTACCATCTATATTATTAAACTCGCTGTTTTCTAAGTTACTGGGTTACAACGATTAGGATTCCTGTTATTTTGTTATTTTTACAGTAATTTATTTGATAATTACATCATGTACCTGCTATCCCCCAGATGACTGGGCTCAAAACCATAGAATTAAGGTTATCCTGTTATAATTTTAGTTATTCATTCAAACATTATATCAGCGTTATTCTCTCTCCTGGGTAATTAGATTGAAAATCTTGGGATTTAGTTTATGTTGTTATTTTTATAGTCATCTATTCAATTATAATATCATTGACCCACTTTCCTTCGGGTTACTGGGTTACAAAGGTAAGGATTAAGGAAATCTGCATAATTCTGTAGTAATTACCAGTAACTTGCTATCCCTCGGTTACTTGGTTAAAAAGCATGGGATTCAGGTCATATTGTTCTTTTTATAGTTATTCATTTAATCATCATATCATTGAACCGCTGTTTCCTAGATTACTGGGTTAAAAAGGTTAGGATTTGGGTTATCTTGTTATATGTATAGTAACTAATTCAATCATTACATAATCTACTTGATGTCACTCTGGTTTATTAGGTTATAAAGCTCAAGATACAGTATATCTTGTTATTTTTATAGTTATCTATTTAATTAATATATCCTTGACCCGCTGTCCCCTAGGTCACTGCGTTAAAATGCTTAAGTTTTAAGTTATCTTGTTATTATTATAGTTATTCATTTAAACATCATAGCAGAGACTTGCTTGCCCCTTAAGTAATTGAGTTAAAAAGCTTGCGATTTAGGTTACAATGTTATTTTTATAAAAATTTATTTATATATCACTTCATTGACTTGCTGTTTTTCGGGTTACTGGAAGAAAAGGTTGGAGTTTCGCTTATCTTGTTATTTTCATAGTAATTTATGTCATTATAACATTGTTTACTCACTGTTCTCTTGCGTGAATGGGTTTGAAAGCTTTGGACTTAGGTTATCTTGTTATTTTTATAGTAATTAAGGCAATTATTATATTATTGACTTGCTTTCTCCCGGGTTACTCGGTTAAAAAGCTTAAGATTCAGCTTATCTTATTATTTTTAAAGTTATTCATTAAATTATTATATTATTATATCGCTGTTCCATGGGTTACTAGGTTAAAAAAGTTAGGATTAAGGTTACTTTGTTATATTTATGGTCATTTATTCAATCATCACAAAATTAACTTGCTGTCAACCTGGAATATTGGGTCATAAAGCTTAAGATACAGTGTATCTTGCTATTTTTATAGTTTTCTATTCAATTTATATATCATTAACTTGCTGTTCACGGGATACTGGATTAAAAAGGTTTTGACTAAGGTCATCTTGTTATTATTATAGTGATTTATGTAATTAACTAATTTTTCCTCGCTGTCTTCCGACCAACTAGGCTATAAAGCTTGGGATGTAGATTATTATATTATTCAATTAAAAATTAGTTTACATACTATGATATTAATCTCGCTTCACCCCAGTTTACTGTGTTAAAAAGCTTATGATTTAGGTTGACTTGATATTATTAAAGTAATTTATTTAATCACTACATCTGTACTCGCTGTCGGCAGGTAACTGGGTTGGAAACCTTGGGATTTAGGATGATTTTTTATTAATAACGTAATCTATGCAAATATGATATCATTCAATTGTCCCTGAGTTTATTAGATGAGAAAGCGGGAAAATCAGGTGATCTTGTTATTTTGATGGTATTTATTGATATATTACATCATCGATTTACTGTCACCCTGGTTCATTGAGTTGTAAAACGTCAGAAACAGCATATCTCTTTATCTTCATAGTTATCTATTCAATTATTATATCATTGAATCGCTGTCCCTCAGGTTACTAGGTTGAAAAGGTTTGGACTTATGTCATCTTATTATTTTCATACTGATTTATGTGATTATCTAATTTGTACTTGCTTTCTTCCGACCAACTGGGCTTTAAAGCTTAAGATTGTGATTATGTTATTATCCAATCAAAAGATTATGTTATTATCCAATCAAAAATTTATTTACTTACTATATAATAACTCGCTGTCTCCTCGGTTTCTGGGTTACAAAGATTGGGATTTAGGTTATCTTGTTATTTTTATAGTAATTTATTCATTTATCACATCATTAAGTTGCTGCTGCCCGGGTTGCTGGGTTATAAATCTTAAGATTTAGCTTATTTTATTATTTTCACAATTATTCATTTAATTATAATATCATTGAATCGCTGTAACCTGGGTTACTAGGCTGAAAAGCTTGAGATTCAGCTTAGCTTGTTATTTCTATAGTTATTTATCCAATTTTTTTATCATTGATTTGTTGTCCCCTGGGTTACTAGGTTAAAAAGGTTAGGATTTCGGTTATCTTGTTCATTTTATAGCAATCAATTCAAACATCACATCATTTACTTGCTGTTATCCTGGTTTAGTGGGTTTAAAAGCTCAAGATACAGTACATCTTGTTATTTTTATAGTGATCTATTAAATTATTATATCATTGACTCACTGTCTCCTAAGATACTGGGTTAAAAAAGCTTGGGATTTAGTTTATTTTGTTATTATTATAGTTATCTATTGAATTATTATATTATTAAGTCGCAGTCCCCCGGGTTACGGGGTTGAAAATGTTGGGATTTAGGTGGCTTGTTTTTTTTAAAGTAATTTATTTGATTATTACATTATTTACTTGCTGCACTCTGAGTAAGTAGGTTAATAAGCTTGAGTTTCATGTTAATTTATAATTTAATTAATAATCTATTTACTTACTATATTATTAAACTTGCTGTTTTCTTTTTTACTGGGTTATAAAGCTTAGGAATTAGGTTGTCTTGTTATTTTTTTAGTATATTAACAAATTTTTATATCATTTACTCGCTGTCTCCGTAGTTACTAGATTTAAAAGATTGGGATTTAGGTTATCTAGTAATTATTATGGTAATTTATTCAATTTATATATCATCGATTCGCTGTTCCCTAGGTTGCTAGGTTTAAAATCTTGGGATTTAAGTTATGTTCTCATCTTATCAAAAATATATTCACTTACTATATTATTAAACTCGCTGTCTTCTGGGTTACTGGGTTAACAAGGTTGGGATTTATGTTATATTGTTATTTTTATAGTAACATATTTATTCACTAGATTTGTACTTGCTGTCCACGAGGTAACTGGGTTTTTAAACCATTAGATTCAGGTTATCATGCTCTTATTATAGTAATTCATTTAAACATCATAGCAGCGACTTGCCTCCCCCTTGGGATATTGGATTTAAATGCTTGAGATTTAGGTTATCTTGTCATTGTTTGAAAAAAATTTGTTTATTCATCACATCATTGACCTGCTGTTTGCCGGGTTACTAGGCTTAAAAGCTTAATATTAAGCTTAGCTTGTTATTTTAATAGTTATCTATTCAATTATTATATCATTAAGTCGCTGTTTCCTAGATCACTGGGTTAAACAGGTTAGTATTTGGGTAATCTTGTTATATGTATAGTAACTAATTCAATCATTACATAATCTACTTGATGTCACTCTGGTTTATTAGGTTTTAAAGCTCAAGATACAGTATATCTTGTTAATTTTATAGTTATCTATTTAATTATTATATCCTTTACTCGCTGTCCCCTAGGTTACTGCGTTAATAAGCTTGAGATTCAAGTTATCTTGTTATTATTATAGTTTTTTATTCGAACATCAAAGCAGCGACTTGCTTCCCCCTTAGGTAATTGAGTTAAAAAGCTTGCGATTTAGGTTATAATGTTTATTTTATAAAAATTTATTTATACATCACTTCATTAACTTGCTGTTTTCTGGGTTACTGGATGAAAAGGTTGGAGTTTCGCCTATCTTATTATTTTTATAGTTATTCATTGAATTATTATATCATTATATCGCTGTCCCATGGGTTACTGGGTTAAAAAAGTTAGGATTAAGGTTATCTTGTTATATTTATAGTAATTCATTCAATCATCACACGATTTACTTGCTGTCAACCTAAATTATTGAGTCAAAAAGATGATGATACAGTGTATCTTGCGATTTACATAGTTATCTATTCAATTTATATATCATTAACTTGCTGTTTACGGGATACTGGATTCAAAAGGTTTGAACTAAGGTCATCTTCTTATTTTTATAGTAATTTATGGAATTAACTAATTTTTTCTCGCTGTCTTCCGACCAACTAGGCTCAATAGCTTGGAATATAGATTATTTCATTATTCAATCAAAAATGAATGTTCATCCTATGATATTAATCTCGCTTCACCCTGGTATACTGTTTAAAAAAGCTTATGATTTAGGTTGACTTGTTATTATTAAAGTAATTTATTTAATCACTACATCTGTACTTGCTGTCGGCAGGTAACTGGGTTAAAAACCTTGGGATTTAGGATAATTTTCTATTAATAACGTAATCTATGCAAACATCATATCATTTAATTGCTCTCCCTGAGTTTATTAGATAAGAAAGCGGGAAAATCAGGTGATCTTGTTATTTTGATGGTATTTATTGATATATAACATCATCGATCTACTGTCACCCTGATTCATTTGGTTGTAAAACGTAAAAAACAGCATATCTCGTCATCTTTATAGTTATATATTCAATTATTATATTTGGACTTAGGTCATCTTGTTATTTCCATAATGATTTATGTGATTATGTAATTTTTACTTACTTTCTTCCGACCAACTAGGCTAAGAAGCTTGGGATTAAGATTATGTTATTATCCAATTAAAAATTTATTTACTTACTATATAATAACTCGCTGTATCCTCGGTTGCTGGGTAACAAAGATTAGGATTTAGGTTATCTTGTTATTTTTATAGTAATTTATTTATTTATCACATCATTAACTTGCTGCTGCCCCGGTTGCTAGTTATTAATCTTAAGATTTAGCTTATTTTATTATTTTTACAATTATCTATTTAATTATTATATCATTAAATCGCTGTAACCTGGGTTACTAGGCTGAAAAGCTTGAGATTCAGCTTAGCTTGTTATTTGTATAGTTATTTATCCAATTTTTATATCATTGATTTGTTGTCCCCTGGATTACTAGGTTAAAAAGGTTAGGATTTCGGTTATCTTGTTCATTTTATAGCAATCAATTCAAACATTACATCATCGACTTGCTGTTATCCTGGTTTAGTGGGTTTGAAAGCTCAAGATACCGTACATCTTATTATTTTTATAGTTATTTATTAAATTATTATATCATTGACTCGCTGTCTCCTAAGATACTAAGTTAAAAAGCTTGGGATTCAGCTTATGTAGTATTTTATAGTTTTTTGTGTAATCATAACTTCATCAACTCGCTGTTCCCGCGCAACTCGGTTAAAAATCGTAGGTTTGAAGTTTTATTGCTATTTTTATAGTGATTTATCCAATTAATATCATGGACTTGCCGTATCCCGGGTAACTGTGTTAAATAGCTCGAGATTTAGGTCATATTGTTTTTTTTATGGTAACATGTTGCATAAGTACCTTATCGACTCACCCTCTACCGGGTTACTGGGTCAGAAAATTTGGAATTTAGGTTTTGCTATAATTTAATCAATGATTTATTTACCGACTATATTATTATACTCGCTGTCCCTCAGTGGACTAAGATATAAAGCTTGGGATTAAGATTGTATTGTTATTTATATAGTGATTGATCCGATTAGTTTATTATTTACTCGCTGTCCCTCTGGTTATTTCGTTGAATATTGTTAAAATTTGGTTATCTTATTATTTTTATAGTAAATAATTTTATTATGATATCGTTGTCTCGCTGTCCCACGGGTAACGGAGTTATAAAGCTCAGGATTTAGGTAATTTTATAATTTAATCAATAATATGTCTACATACTATTTTATCAAATACGCTGTCCATAAGCTAACTAGGATAAAAAGCGTGGGATTTGGTTATTTTCTTATTTTCATAGTAATTTATCTAATTATTATGATTGCCTCGCTATCCCTCTGGTTATTTAGTGAAAAAACGTGAAAATCAGGTTATCTTGTAATTTTTATTGTAATTCATTTAATTATTACATCATAGACTTACTGTTCTCCGAATTTATAAGTTAAATAGGTTGGAATTCAGGTTATTTTGAAATTTTTATAGTAATTTATTCAATTATTGTAACATTGACTTGTTCACTTTAGGGATCATTGAGTTTAAAAGCTTAGGAATCAGCTTATCTTGTTATTATTATAGTTATCTATTAGATTATTATATTATTAAGTCGCAGTCCCCCGGGTTACGGGGTTGAAAATGTTGGGATTTAGGTGGCTTGTTTTCTTTAAGTAATTTATTTAATTATTACATTATTTACTTGCTGCACTCTGAGAAACTAGGTTAATAAGCTTGAGTTTCATGTTATTTTATAATTAAATTAATAATTTATTTACTTACTATATTATTAATCTTGCTGTTTTCTGTGTTACTGGGTTCCAAGCTTAAGATTTAGGTTGTCTTGATATTTTTATAGTAATTCAACAAATTTTTATATCATTTTCTCGCTGTCCCCGTGGTGACGAGATTTAAAAGCTTGGAATTCATGTTATCTGGTAATGATTATGGTAATTTAGTCAATTATTATATCAATGACTCCCTGACCACCGGTTTACTGGATTGAGAAGTTTCACATTTATTTTATCTAATTATTTCCATAGTGATCAATTTTTTTAGCATATCGTTGACTCGCTTTTCCTCCAGGTTACTCGGTTACCAGGCGTGGAATTTAGGTTATTTTGTTGTTATCATGGTAATTTATTGAATTATAATATCATTAACTCAGTATTCCTCGTGTTAATGGGTTAAGTAGGTTGCAATTTAAGTTATCTTGTTCTTTTTATAGTAATTTATTCAATTATTACGACATTAACTCACTAACCTCTGAGTTTATTGGGTTACAAAGCTTGGTATTTAGCTTATCTTGTTATTTTTATACTAATTTATTTAAATATTTCATCATAAACTTGCTGTCCCCTGGGTTACAAGGTTGAAAAGGTGGGGATTTAGGTTATATTGTTTTTTTTATAGTAATTTATTCAATAATTACATCATTTCCTTGCTGTCCCCCATTTAACTGGGTTACATATCGTGGCATTCAGTTTTCTTGTTATTATTATAGTAATTTATTCAAACATTTCCCTGGGTACTTGGATTAAAAAGCTTTGATCTTAGGTTATCTTGCTATTCTTAAATAAATTTATTTATTTATCACATCATTGAATCGCTGTCCCCCAGGTTACTGGTTTGAAAAGTGATGGACCAGTTTATCTGGTTATTTTTTTAGTAATCTATTCAATTAATGTATCATAGACTTGCTATTCTACAAGTGATGGAGTTATATGGCTTGGAATTTTAGTTATGGTATTATTAAAATCAATAATTTTTTTACTCACTATATCATTAAACTCGCTTTTTTCTGGGTTACTAAGTTAATAAGCTCAGTATTTAGGTTATATTCTTATTTTTATAGTGATTTATTAAATTATATCATTGACTTGCTGTCCGCCGGGTTACTGGGTTGAAAAACTATGGATTCATGTTATCTCGTTATTTTTATATTGATCTATTCAATACTTGTATCGTTTACTCGCTTTCCCACGAGTTACGTGGTTACACGGCTTGGAATTGTATCTATGTTATTATTCAATCAATGATTTATCTACTCAGTATATCATCAAAATTGCTTTTCCCTTGGTTCTCGGTTAAAAAGCTTTGTATTTAGTTTGTCTTGTTATTTTTATAGTAATTTATTCAATCAATATATCATTAAGCCGCTTTCTTCCAAGTTACTGGCTCGATAGGGTTTAAATTAAGGTTATTTTGTTACTTTTATAGTAGTTTATTTAATTATTATACCATTGACTCGCTGTCCCCTAAGTTACTAATTCAAAAAGGATTAAATCCAGGTTATCCAGTTATCTTTATAGTAATTTATTTTCTTATTACATCATAGACTCCCTAGTCCCTAAGTAACTAGGTTAAAAAGTGTGGGATTTAGGGTATCTTGTTATTTTTAAAGTAATTTATTAAGTTATATCATTGACTTGCTGTACCCCGGCCTACTGGGTTTGAAACTATAAATTAAAGATATCTTGTTATTTTTATAGTAATTTCTTTAATTTGTATATCATAGACTCACCGTCTTCCATGTTACTAGGTTAATAAGGTTAAAATTCAGGTTATTTTATTACTTTTATAGTAATTTCTATCTAGGTTACATTATTATTTAATAAATAATTTATTTTCTTACTATAATATTAAACTTGCTGTGTTCCGGGTTACTGGTTTAAAGAGGTTTACTTTAGGTCATTTTATTAGTTTAATAGTATTTTATCAATTATAATATCATAAACCTACTGTCCTTCGGGTTTCTGGGTATAAAACGTTTAAATTTAGGTCATCTAGTTATGGTTATAGTAACTTATTTAATTATTACATCATAGACTCGCTGGTCCCCAAGTAACTGAGTTAAAAGGCGTGGTATTTAGGGTATCCTGCTAGTTTAATAGTAATTTATTTAATTAATATACCTTTGTCTCGATGTCTTCCGGGTTACTGGGTTACTAAGGTTTATATTTATGTCATTTTATTACTTTAATAGTATTTTATGAATTATTATATCATAAGCCTGCTGTCCTACGGGTTACTGGGTTAAAATGGTTTCCATTGAGGTAATCTTGTTATTTTCATATTAATCTATTTAATCATTTCATCATTTACTAGCTGTTATCCAAGTGAGTGTGTTAAAAAGCTCGAGATTTAGGATGTCTTATTATTTTTCTGGTAGTTAAATAAATCGTTACCTTATTGACTCTCTGTCTTCTGGGTCACGTGGTTTAAAAGCGTAAGATTAAGGTTTTGCTATTGTTTAATCAATAATTTATCTAGATACTATATTTCTGAACTCTCTGTCTCTCAAGTATCTTGGTAAAAAAGCTTAAGATTTAGGTTACCTTGTTATTTTTATGGTAATTTTTTTTATTATAACATAATTCACTCCCTGTCCTCTTGAGTAACAAGGTTAAAAAGCTTGGAAATTCGGTTATAGTATGATTCAATTATTAATTTATTTACTTACTGTGCGTCTAAGCCTGCTGTCCTCAAGAATACTGAGTTAAAAGGTTTGGAATAAGGTTATGTCATTATTTAATTAATAATTTATATGCTTATCATATTATTAAACTCGCTGTCTCCCGCCATACTGGATTAAAAAGGTTGGGTTTTAGGTTAACTGGTTATATCTATAGTAATTAATTCAATCATTACATCATTATCTCGCTGTCCCCTCAGGGACTGGGCTAAGAAGCTTGGGATCTCGATTTAGATATTGATTAATCAATGATTTATTTACTTACAATATATTTAAACTCGCTGTTCCCTAAGTATCTAAGTTGAGAATCGTAATTTGTTAATTTGTTATTTGTACAGTAATTTTTTCAATGATAACATAATTTACTCCCTGTCCCCCTGAGTAACTGGGTTAAGAAGCTTGAGATTTAGGTTTTGCTATTGTTAAATCAATTATTCATCTAATAAGTATATTAATAAACTTGCTGTCCCCCAAGTAACCGGATAACAAAGCTTGGGATTTAGGTTATCTTGCTATTTTTATAAAAAATTTCATTTATCACTTCTTAAACTTGCTGTTTCCCGGGTTAATGGATTGAAAGGTTGGAGTTTCGCTCATCTTGTTATTTTCATAGTAATTTATGTCATTATAACATTATTCACTCACTGTTCTCTTGCGTCACTGGGTTAAAAAGCTTTGGACTTAGGTTATCTTGTTATTTTTATAGTAATTTATGCAATTATTATATTATTGACTAGCTTTTTCCCGGGTTACTCGGTTAAAATGCACGAGATTCAGCTTATCTTATTATTTTTATAGTTATTCATTGAATTATTATATTATTATATCGCTGTTCCATGGGTTACTGGGTTAAAAAAGTTAGGATTAAGGTTATCTTTTTATATTTATAGTAATTCGTTCAATCATCTCAAAATTTACTTGCTGTCAACCTGGATTATTGGGTCAAAAAGCTTAAGATACAGTATATCTTGCTATTTTCATATTTATCTATCCAACTTTTATATCATTGATTCGCTGTTCTCCGGGTTAATGGATTAAAAAGGTTTGGCATAAGGTCGTCTTGTTATTTTTATAGTGATTTATGTAATTATCTTCTTCCTCGCTGTCTTCCGAACAACTAGGCTGAAAAGCTTGGGATATAGGTTATTTCATTATTCAATTAAAAATTAATTTACGTCCTATGATATTAATCTCGCTTTACCTCGGTTGACTGTGTTAAATAGCTTAGGATTTAGGTTGACTTGTTATTTTTAAAGTAATTTATTTAATTTCTACATCTGTACTTGCTGTCACCAGGTAACTGGGTTAAAAACCGTGGGATTTAGGATAATTTTTTATTATTAACGTAATCTATGCAAACATTATATCATTCAATTGCTCTCCCCGGGTTTATTAGATAAGAAACCGGGGAAATCAGGTGATCTTGTTATTTTGATGGTATTCATTGATATATAACATCATCGATATACTGTCACCCTGGTTTATTGGGTTGTAAAACGTAAGAATCAGCATATCCTGTCATCTTTATAGTTATCTATTTAATTATTATATCATTGAATCGCTGTTCCCCGGGTTGCTAAGTTAAAAAGGTTTGGACTTAGGTCATCTTGTTATTTCCATACTGATTTATGTGATCGTTTAATTTGTACTTGCTGTGTTTCGACCAACTGGGCTGAAAAGCTTGGGATTAAGATTATGTTATTATCCGATCAAAAATTTATTTTCTTACTATATAATTAAACTCGATGTCTCCTCGGTTTCTGGGTTTCAAAGATTGGGATTTATGTTATCTTGTTATTTGTATAATAATTTATTTATTTATCACATCATTAACTTGCTGCTTCCTGGGTTACTGAGTTATAAATCTTAATATTTAGCTTATTTTATTATTTTCACATTTATTCATTTAATTATAATATCATTGAATCACTGTAACCCGGGTTGCTGGGCTGAAAAGCTTTTGATTCGGCTTAGCTTGTTATTTGTATAGTTATTTTTTCAATTATTATATCATTGATTTGTTGTCCCCAGGGTTACTGGGTTAAAAAGGTAAGGATCTCGCTTATCTTGTTTAATTTATAGTAATCAATTCAAACATTACATCATCTACTTGCTGTTACCCTGGTTTAGTGGGTTTTAAAGCTTAAGGTACAGTCCATATTGTTATTTTTATAGTTATGTGTTTACTTATTATATTATTGACTCGCTGTCCCCCAGGATACTTGGTTAAAAAGCTTGGAATTTAGCTTGTAATATTAGATTACTAGTAATTTTTCAATCATTACATCTATACTTGCTGTCCCTTGACTAAATAGGTTTAAAAGCCTGGGATTAAGGATATGTTATTGTTTAATCATAATTTATCTACTTACTACAGTAATAAACTCGCTGTGCCCAGGGTTACTAAGTTAAAAAACTTGAGATTCAGCTTATTTTATTATTTTTATAGATATTCATTTAATAATAATATTATTGACTCGCTGTAACCCGGGTTACTAGGTTAATCAGCTAAAAATTTTGGTTATTTCGTTATATTTATAGTTATTTATTCATTTATCACATCATTTACTTGCTGTCACCCGGGTTTATTGGGTCTAAAAGCTCGAGATACAGCACATCTTGTTATCTTCATAGTTGACAATTTACTTACTATATCATTGACTTGCTGTTTCCTGGGTAACTGGGTTAAAAAGGTTAGGACCTAGGTCATATGGTTTTTTTTATAGTGATTTTTTTTTTTTTTTTTTACTCGCTTTCTCTCGACCGACTGCGCTAAAAAGCTAAGGATTTTGGATATGTTATTATTCGGTCCAAAATCGACTTACTTACTATAATAATATTCTCGCTTTTCCCCGGTTAACTGTGTTAAAGAGGTTATGATTTAGGTTGTCTTGTTATTTTTATAGTAATTTATTTAATTTATACATCACTGTCTTGCTGTCCCCTGTGTTACTAGGTTTAGATGCTTGTGATTTAGGTTATGTTATTATCCTATCAAAAATCCATTTACTTACTATATTAATAAACTCTCTGTCTCCCGAGTTACTGGGTTACAATGGTTGGGATTTAAAAAATTTTGTTATTTTTATGGTTATTTATTCAATCATTACATCATTGACTCTCTAATCCCTCGGGTAACTAGGTTAAAAAGCTTAAAATATATGGTATCTTGTTTTTTTTATAGTGATTTATTTAATTAGTAAATCATTGACTCACTCTTCCTCGGGTTACTCGCTAAAAAAGCGTAGAATCAAGGTTTTTTTTAGTATTTCTATGGTGATTGATTCAATTAATATATCAGTGACTCGCTGTCTTCCAGGTTATTGGGTTAAGAAGCTTGGAATTTAGGTCATCATTTATTTTCATAGTAATTTATTTAATTAATACATCTTTGATTTGCTTTACCCCGGTTACTGAGTTAAAAAGCTTGAGATTTAGCCTATCTTGTTATTTTTATAGTAAATTATTCGACTATTATATCAATCACTTGCGGGTTCCTTGAGTAACTGGGTTGAAAAGGTTAGGATTTAGGTTATCCTGCTATATTTATAGTTATTTATTCAATCAATACATCATTTACTTGCTGTCACTTTTGTTTATTAGGTTTAAAAGCTTAAGATACAGCATATCTTGTTATTTTTATAGTTTACTATTCAATTATTATATTATTGACTCGCTGTCTCCCAGGTTACTGGGTAAAAAAGGTTAAGATTAAGGTATCTTGTCAATTATATAGTTATTTATTCAATTATTTTATCATTGACTTGCGTTCTTCCTGTTACTAAGTTAAAAATCATGGGACTAAGCGTATCTTGTTATTTTCCTAGTTATTCATTCAATTATTATATCATTGACTCGCTGTAACCCGGTTCACTGAGTTAAACAGTTTGGGATTTAGGTTTTTTTGTTATATTTATAGTAATCGATTCAATCATTACATCATTTTCTTGCTGTCACCCTAGTATATTGGGTCAAAAATCTTAAGATTGAGTCTATGTTATCATTTTTACTGTTATCTATTCTATTATTATATCATTGACTTGCTGTCTCCAAGGATACTGAGTTGAAAAGCCTCGGACTTAGCTTAACTAGTTTTTTTTATAGTAATCTATTCAATCATTACATCCGTACTTGCTGTCCTCTAGGTAACTGGGTTAAAAACCTTAGGTTTTACGATAATTTGTTATTAATAGCGTAATATTTTCAAACAACATTCGTAATACATTCAAACAATATATCATTTAATTGCTCTCCACAGGGTTATTGGCTAAGAAGGCAGAGAATTTAGGTTCTTTTGTTATTTTTCGAGTAATTTATTTATTCATCACATTATTGACTTACTGTCACCCTGGTTAATTGGGTTGAAAAGCTTAAAAAACAACATACCTTGGTATCTTTATAGTTATCTATTCAATTATTTTATCATTGACTCGCTGTCCCCCGGGTAACTAAGTATAAAAGATAGGTATTTCGGTTATGCTATCATCTAATCAAAAATCTATTGACCTACTATATTATTAAACTTGCTGTCACCTGGGTTACAGGGTTAAAAAGGTTGGGATTTATGTTTTCTTGTTATTTTGATAATAATTTTTAGCTATTATATCATTGTCTCGCTTTCCCTGGGTTACCGGGTTTAATAGATGGGGATATAGGTTACGCTATTATCTTATCCAAAATCTATCTACTTACTATATAATTATACTCGCTGTTTCCCGAGTAACTGGGTTAAAGTGGCTGGAATTTATGTTATCTTGTTATTTTTATAGTAATTAACTCATTTATTACATCATGTACTTGCCGTTCCTCTGGTATCTGGGTTAATAATCATGGGATTCAGGTTATCTTATTATTATCATAGTAATTTATTCAAACATCATAGCATTGACTTGCTTTTCCCTTGGTAATTGGATTAAAAAGCTTTAAATTTACGTTATTTTGCTATTTTAAGAGAAAATTATCTATTTATCACATTAACAACTCGTTGTTTTCCGGATTACTGTATTCAAAAGGTAAGGATTTAGGTTGTCTTGCTATTTTAATAGTATCCTATTACATTAATATATCATTGACTCGCTGTCCCCAGGGTTACTAGATTTAAAAGCTTGGAATTTACATTATCTAGTAATTATTATGGTAATTTAGTCAAGTATTATATCAATGACTCGCTGGCCATCGGGTTACTGGATTAAGAAGTTATAGATTTATGTTATCCAGTTATTTCTATAGTTATTAATTTTTTTATTATATCGTTGACTCGCTTTCCTCCGGGTTACTCGGTTACCAGGTGTGGAATTTAAGTCATCGTGTTATTTTTATAGTAATTTATTCAAGTATTGCAACATTAACTTACTTACCTCTGAGTTTATTGGGTTACAATGCTTGGTATTTAGCTTATCTTGTTATTTTTATAATTACCTATTTGAATATTATCATCATTAACTTGCTGTCACCAGGGTTAAAAGGTTAAAAAAGTTGGGATTTAGGTTATCTTGTTTTTTTTATAGTAATTTATTTAATTATTACATCATTTACTTGCTTTCTCCAAGGAAGTAGGTCTAAAAGCTGGAGTTTTAGGTTATATTATTATTTAATGAATAATTTATTTACTCACTATATCATTATTCTCGCTGTCTCCCTTGCTACTAGGTTAAAAAGCTTAGGATATGTGAATTCTTGTTTTTTTTATAGTAATTGACAAAATTATTACATCAATAACTCGGTCTACCAGGGTTCGCGGAGTTATAAAGCTTAGGATTTTAGTAATTTTATAGTTTAATCAATAATTTGTCTACCAAACATTTTATTAAAGAAGGTATCTATTTGGTTACTGGGGTATAAGCTTGGAATTCAGGTTCTCTCTTTTTTTTATGGTGATTCATTTAATTATTAGATTTATGGCTCGGTGTCCTCCAGCTTATTGGGTTGAGAAGGTTGGAATTTAGGTCATCTTATTATTTTTATAGTTGTTTATTTATTTATTATATCATTGACTCGCTGTCCCCTGGGTTTTTCAGGTTAAAAAGGTTAGGATTCACGTAATCTTGTTATTTCCATTGTAATTTATTCAATTATCATATCATTGCCGTGCTGTCCTCCGGTTACTTGGTTAAATAGCTTTAGATTTAGCTTATCTCATTTTTTTTAAAGTTATTTTTTAATAATTATGTCATTGACTAGCTGTTACTTAGGTTACTAGGTTAAAAAGCTTGAGATTTATCTTATCTTGTTAAATTTATAGTTATTTATTCAATCATTGTATCATAGACTAGCGGTTTTCCGCGTTAATAGGTTGAAAAATGTGGAAATTGGGTTATCTTATTATTTTTATAGTAATTTATTCAATGATTATATCATTGACTCGCTTTCCCCCGGGTTACTAAGTTAAAATGCGTTGAAATAGGTTTTCTTGTCATTTTTATATAAATTTACATAATTATAATATC
>JAPYYV010011171.1:0-30521 GCA_030522625.1 Copidosoma aretas | reverse complement strand
ATATATATTTATTTACAAACAACAAGCGAACGTAGTAAGTCTTCAGCGAGCTTTTGTAAAAGAAACACGTCCTATTGTATTTTGCAAAGAGTTTTGTTAAAATAAACCGTCAAAAGTTTAATGTCTGTTAAAATTTAGTAAAAGACATGGGGAACAGCATCAATTGATGATAATTATTGATTAACAATGATGAGAAAACTTGTGATAAAAAGATTTTAAAAGCTATAAGTCTTTCCAAATCTTTTAAAATGATCTGAACTCATCAGATGATTTCCAAGTCTTTCAAAGTTTTTTGCATCATTAAGGTAACTGTCACTATTTTCTATCAACTTTTAAATCGTTCTTTACGTAAAACGATACAATGATTTATGTCAAAATGTAGCTTGAGCTTACAATATTCATACACCAAAAAATTCAGTACTCTTGGGAATAAAGTATACCTATAGTTTTCTTTGAAATGACAAAACGATCAGAAAGTAGGCATAGTTATCTTACCTTGGAAAAAATAACCGACATACTTTATTAGAAATCAGTGGAAATTTCATGATTTTGAATGACTTTTAGATTATTTGAAAGGCTGTTAAATGCGTGTCCATGCTTGCAAGGTTATTAGATAATTATTGATGACTTTTGACGACTTTAGAAGTCATCAAATGACTCTCAATGAATAAATGAATATTCGGTTTCTACAGTGAATCCTTCTGATAAGCAAACTGTGATTACAAAAATCTTTATTTAGAACGAAAAAGTTACTAAAGGTTATATGAAGTCGCCCTATATCATCAGATATCATTTTCTGAAGTCATTGAATAAATCTAGAATCTTTCAAAATGACTTGGAAAATCTCAGCGAGAGTTTAAAATGCACGGTACTATAAAAGCGATGATAATTACTTGTACTCAATAACAAATCAACTTCATTTTAGGAGAGATGAGTAATAATAAGCTATTTTAATATTGTGAAAAGTGATAGGGAAAGTACCAAAGTTTTCGTAATAAATTTGGTTCATTATGCGGACACAGCTTGCGGCATTCAAAGTGATATTCACTTAAATGGTATTTTAACTATGCACCAACTAGTTCAATCTATTATGTAACTATCATGAAAGAGAAAGAGAAAGAGAAAAAGGGCCCCGGAGACTGTACTAAAGTTACGATTGAGACGGGAAACGCATAAGATTGCTGACTATTAAAAATTAGAAGTTTAGAAAAAGGAATAGATGTATTTGATACAAAATAAGTCTGAATATAACCGGTTTGAAATTAAACAATACTGTACTAAAAAAAGCATTCATTTGTAATTAAATAGATGATCAAACTGCATCTAAGTTGATCTAAAAATATCGAAAATAATACTAAAGAGCAGCGATGAAAAATTGCTTTCGGTTTTTTCAAGTTTTTTAATGCATTCCACGACGAGCTTTTAAAATTCAACGATGCATAAGCTACTTAATGGACGAAGACCAAGAGCATCACTTAGCGGAGCAGCCTCTTTGAAACATTTTCCCGCTTCCCGTCTTCCCCCGGCGTATATACACGTAAATAACGTGGCGGGCAAACTTCCTATCTCGCGCGTACACCTACTTCTTCCCACCTTCGTCGTTTCTTCCTCCTCTTCGCGTACCCGCACTCGGCAACTTTCAAGTTTCGGCGGTAGCCGACGACGATGGAAACATAAATATATGTATACATATTGTACGCCGTTTGGTGTAACCAAGAATTCCTGGAAGTAAGTGGGGATAGTGGTATAGGCCAACGAGGGCGAAAAAATTGGTCGATCGGTATTTAAGACCCATCAGTAGCTGCGAAAAAAATGATAAGAAGGGAGAAAACCATGCCGTAACATCAAGAATCGGCTGAATATAAATAGGCAGAGCAAAGGGCTAACTAAATGTAAATTTATTTCCTTAAGGAACCAGTAAGGGAAGTATAGTGAAGTGACTGTATGAAAATAAGCGCAAGGAAGTTCTGTGCTGGATGGAAATTCATGTTCGAAGTGCAATGGATTTTTATTTTCATCATACTTTGTAATTTTACATTTAAATCTATATCAAATCTCGAATTCGTGAACTTACGGATTTTTTTTAAATTGTACTCTATCCCAGTTAATAAATTATGTCGATAATAATTTAAATTTAAACACATTTCACAATTTTCGAAGCTTCAATTATTGAATTAAATGGGAAGCGGATTTTTAATAACTATGCGTGCAAGTGAATTAATGACTATAAAGTTTTAGAATTCATTCGATAAAATTACTCTTCGTTAAAATAACTAGACGCAAAGTACAATTCATTTATTTTCGAATGAAACATATTTTCTACTCCATCACACTGCACACGCAATTTTAACCTTTTTCTGAATGTATGTAAAAAAAAAAAAAAAAACGCTAGCTCGCGTTTCATACATGTAACTGGAAAATATGAATGACAACCACATTTTCAGCCAGATAGTCTTTAAATGACGTTTAAATATTTAATTTTGAAGAGTTATTGGTAATGTATCTACTTTTTTGTTATTTACGTTTCAACTTTTCATTTTATACATATTGTTTCTTGTCACGTTGTACTGAACAGTATAATGCTTTGTCTCTTTAGTTATGTCACGTTATACCATGACATTAATATTGTAAGTTTTGTTGGAATCTGGGAAGTGCAAAGACCCCTAGTGTACAATACAGTTCTAATACTTGCTTACAAATTATTTACAAACATAAACATTCCTCTGATCCGAATGAGAGTGCAATAATTAATGATTTCATTCATCCGTATTTACATTTTAGTCGTAAATTGCTCATTCATATTTTTATTAATTTGAAAATAGCAAACTATACGTACTTTCTTCATCATCGAAACAAACTTCGTTCGTCATATTTTTATTGCGCGCGTTTGATTCAAAACAAATTACAGGCCACCCAATTAAAATTACAAGAAAAATGCATGTGTAATGCAGAATAATTTCATCACATTTCATATACATGCCAGCTAGTACAAGATAATTAGCTTCGTTACACGTCCTGTGCAGTGAAAAAAAAAAAGTAAAAACATCATGGACCCTTCAATTAAACGAGGCAGAGAGCACGTTTATTCATCAAGTGTTTGCGTTTGTGAGTTTAAATTTTTAGTAAACAAGATGTACTTGCACGGTTTTTAAACCGAGTGCAGTGTTCAAGCAGCGTCATTAGGCAAAATGTTTAAAAATTTACCCCACACTTGACCCCAGGTATTTTTTCGTATCGGCTTTATTTAATTTTCGTTTCTCAACTTGCGTACAACAAAATAACCAACAAAATTTTCTCTCTTTGGAAAAAAAAAAAAAAAAAAAGAAAACCATCACTCACTTTCCCAAAAAATATCAAGAGTGATGCAATTAAAAATTCAGAATGGATTACCAATCGAATGAAATAGCAATTTTTCCGCCCGGACGTAATTTTCCACTCCAAAGCAAACGTACGAGGATCGAGGCGACGTGATGGTTACTCGTGGTGCTAGCTCGTAAAAAAGTCACGTTTTTTGGACGAATATCGATGCATCGGGCGTAGCTCGGGGGCGCGCGTGCCAACGAAAAATTCGACCCTACGCAGGGAGGAATGGCAGGCAGGCGGTGGTAAATAGGTCGTACGTGCGGTCCGAGTGTGGACACGGGGAGAGCGGAAACGGCGAGTTAGCCTTACACCGTTCCCCGACTCCCGGGATCGCGTGAAAAGATTCGCCAAGGTAAAATGTTGAAATTTTCACTCGTTTTGTTACCAGGAATTATTACACTCCACCAAGAACTAACATACTACGCGGGAATATCGATGAAACAGTGTGTGCATTCAAGGTTCATAGTTGAATGGAAAATCAAAATCCACGCGATGTTTGAATAGGCATCCGAGTACAAACACACCCTCAGGATTTTGGTATACGTAGGAGGAGGAGGAGGAGGAGGAGACGCGATTGCGCATGCAAGGCGCGATCCGCGAGCACCGCATTCATCGGGAAGGAAGGCTCGTGGCGCGCGTTTTTCCCCGGCACTTGGCAAAGGGCGCAAGAGAGGGAGGGAGAAACGCCAGCCAATACACCATCGCGCGTATTTGGGCCAAACTAGATGTGCATGCAGAGCTCATTTTCGTTCGGCGCAAAGTCGTTTCGCAAAAGTGACGTGCTCTCCGACTTCACGATTCCATTACTAGAGCAGGGGAGAAGGAGATCGTGCGGGGAGGGGGAGAATTGATTGCCAACTTGGGGGGGGGGGGGAGCTTAATGCGCGGCGTGCAGGTGGCTCTGAGAGTCTCTCCCTTCCTTCTGCGCTGTATATCGTTGATGTTCTGTAGGGGTGAAGGAAAATTATCGACTTTCTGTACAACAACGTTCTCATATCAAAAGTTCGAACTCTGAAATCCGTGGTAAATCACCTCGTTGGTCCAGTGTTGAGTCCGCGTCTCGAATATTGAACAATAATTGTGTTTAATATTTGGTCATGCAAACTATATATCTAATAATGATGTAGCTAACAATCGTCAATGTTTTAATAAGAAGGTCGAAATTAATAACAAATGTTTAGAAATATTGAGTTCATAACTATTGTAAATGAATAGTGTGCATTCAACATGGAATTCAACTGGAATCAATGTAGATTCAACATGGAATCAACGAATCTATTTACTATGGATTCCGGTGTCTATAGTCCTCATTGATTCAACACTGATTCAGTGCTGATTCAACATTGATTTCAATAGTGATTCGGTCTTGGAATCCACGTTGATTTGGCGTTAAAACTGTCAATAGGAACTACCCGCACAGGTACGGATTTCTCAATTTTTCAAAGTCCCGACTTTTTTTTCGAACGTTCGGGAAAGAAAAAAAAATATCAAACCAGAGGTAGAATACAGGGAAGGGGGAGACGTGACCTCGAGATCGCAATTTTTCACATCAAAGAATCCAGCGGCGGTACGTCACCCGGGGATTTAATTACACTCTAATAATTTCCCCCTCGGCTGTTCCCTCCCACCCTCCCCATCTCGCCCCTCTTTTCCACCCGATAGCCGGTTCAGGCGAAATTCAAGCCTAAAATTACACCTGAGCTGCGAAAGCCACCACCTCCGCGGGAACGGAGGGGAGCAGGCATTGCTCGAATTCCGAAAATAATGAAGCCAGTATCCGAGGAGCGAATCGACCTCGAAGAGCCACGAACCGAAAACGAGCATCCACTCGTCGATGTGTTGTTGTTGTTGTCGTCGTCGTCGTCGTCGTCGTCCTCGTCCCTGTATGTGCGCGCGTTGCAGGCATATACGTATACACCTGCATCCACTCCCCCGCCCCCTCCCCTGCTTCACCCTTCCACTGCTCGGGCGCGGCGTATAATGAACGTACGTCATCGGCGACGTCGACGGCGTTGCGCCGTTAAGCGTTTAAGAGGTCCTGTGTACACACCCGGCCTCTGCTGCTGCTGCTGCTGCTGCTACCCAAAGAGAGAGAGAGAGAAGGGGGTCTGGCGGGGCTCTGCGAGCGGGCGGGGATCGATTTTTCCCCTCTGCGGCTCTCGGCTCGGCACGGAAATTCGCTCTGCGTGTCATACGTTACGTATTTTTAAAGAGCATTGGTGACGCGCGCTTGTTTTTGGGAATTCTGCGGGCGAGTGAAAAAAGAGGCGGAGAGGACTGTGGGAGACGAGCATTTTTTTCGTTCAGTCGATCGGATCGTTTCAGTCAATAACGAATCGACGATTCGATCGACTCGAGGACTTTTGGTGATCGGAACGTTTGAAAATGAAATGCTTTTATCGATCCAAGCATTTTAAATGCGGCGCTACAAGTGCTCAAAATCTGCGACGGAAATTCAACACCGGAGTGTTTTGTTTAAAAATATTTGGGCGTGCGTTCAATCGTCGAGCTGCTTTTCAAACGAGAACCCGACGTTTCAGTTATTCAAAATGAACCGTCGCAATTGTTCAATCATTTTTCACGAAGAAGAACGACTCCTCGTCAACCAATAACTTCTCCGTGTCGAAACGCCCATGTTTAAAACAATATTCTCCCTTCCGCCCGAAACGACGACTCAAGCGCCTCGTGTCGTGTACAAAATTCCCATGTCAAGTGAGCAAGGGACGAAAAGTTCAAGAAATAGTTGGATCAAATCACGAGAATTGACAAAACAGGGAGCCCAAACTCGCCAGTAGATCCCCCCCCCCCCCCCCCCGCGCACGACTTTACCGATACTGCACGGAGCACTTTACCAGTTTGCCGAACCGTGCGCCAGGTGTCATCGCCGCGGCGGGAGCGCGTACCTCGGCTCGCAGGTCACGGGTCAAGCTGGTGACGTCACAAGCGTGCACGGGCGGACGGACGGGGAGGGTGGTGGCGGCGCCGACTGCGTCACAACACGTGGTGGAGCCTGGGCCGGGACGAATCGATGCCACGACCTTGCGAGCTGCTCTCTCTCTCTCGCTCGCTCTTCCTCTACTACTACCCTTGTGTCGAACACTGGCGCGTCGGGGCGGAGAGAGAGAGAGAGGCTCTCGGGGATGTGTGTGCGCGCGTATCGGGCTCAAAGGGGCGGCGGCTCGCTTTGCTCCCCGCAGCCTGGCAACCCTGTCTATATTTAACCCCGTACCTCCCCGTGTGTACCTCCCTCCCCTCCTTCCTTCCTCTCTCTCTGCGAGCTTTTTTCTTTTCCATCTCTCCACCCTCTTGTGTACGACGGACGCTCGTATAATATACCTGTAAGAGGCGCGCGTGTATGGTTCGATGAAGCTGCTGCGAGAGCACCGCTTTTCGACTCTGCGTCTTTTTCGCCTGACCCTCGGCCCCCTCGTTAACTCTCTCTCTCTGCGCTGTCGCTTGCTTCGAATCAAGTTCCCCGTCGCGCTTTCTCCCCGGGGTGGTACTGCGCGTGGCCACTTTGCCGGGATTTTTGGGTCTCCGATGCTCTGTTTTTTTTCTTTTAATCCTTTGCCCGTGAGGATGGATGCAGAACAAAATGATGTCCCTGTATTTTGACGATCGATTCGGACGGTCAGGGGCTTTTCGTTTTGGTTTTTTTAATTTACGAAATTTCAAATTGCGAAAGTCAGATTTTTGCCTTCTATTGAGGATTCACGTTGTCAATGGTTCCGATGGATTTGGATTCTAATCAACAGGGGTCTTCTCATTTTGTTTGATGGATACGACGGTAAGCGTAGCGTGACTTTCGATAACGTCGTCTCCTGTTTCGGCATAACCAGTCAAGTAGTTTTCTTAGATGGCACTCTTTCACGGACGTTTGACTAAAATTGCTTGAATTTTAACCGAGTAGTCATGGAAAAGTAGAAAAATATTTAATAAATATGTTACACTCTTACGCAAGTGATAAACTGATTTTCAAAGAAACGCTAAGAGGTATTTGCGTATTACCATAATTTAATGCTACTGCTGTTTTACTTTTCTTGGGTTCATCAGAATGGAAAGTTTCAACTTGTAGGCAATGGTTTTCAAAAATAAACAGTTTCAGAGATAAATTTAAATTAGATTTTTATTTTAAAATGGTAATAAGTAGCAGACGACTATTGAGAAAGGTTCTTCGAGAAAGCCATCTACTAAATCCGTTAGCAGTATATTTATTACTACTATTGGCGTCTGTATTTAAAGACATTAAATTGCGATTCACGGTTATTTCTTTTTTACAAGTGTGGAGTAAATTTTATTACAATTCCAGTTGATCAAGAACTGAACGAGATATTGTACATTTTGTGTTGTATAATGGGGGCACTTACATTATAATACGTAACTTATGATATCTAAGGATAATTTATATGTGCATGCTCAAATTTTATAAGACAAAGCTTACAATTTCTTTGAGTTTAATACAAAAATTATTTGTTAATTACAATAATTAGTCATTAGTTAAAAAGAAAATACGTACATAGATTGTATATACTACATGAACTCAGAGAAATACCATGAAATAGTAAACAAAAAAAATTATTTTTCAAAATCTAAATTTTGTAACTCAATACGAACAAAACACACTGTTCTTACCATGGGCCCAAAGTGCAGCAGAGCCTTTTCGCCCTCAGGCCGCACTTTGGGCCCTTGAAACCACTTTGCGCCCACGGGCAGACAAATTTTTTTGGCCCTCCGGGCCCAAAATTTTTTCTGCCCTAGGGCGCAAAATGTTTTCTCGGGCCCAAAGTGTGCCCACGGGCGCAAAATAGCACTTTGCGCCCTCGGCAAGAAAAATAATATACGAGACTCGGGCACAAAAGTAAAACAAGCGCGCCCTTCGGGCGCTCATGTTTGTACATTGTGCCCTAGTTGCGTAATGTACTATTACTAATAATCACTTTAAGTCAAGCATGTAAATAAATATTAAAAAAATTTTTTAAAATTAATATTATGATTAATAATAGCCAATGCAACATTTCCGTCTAGGCGTCTATGTATACTGGACATGACAAAATACACATTTTGTGGCAATAATGGACATTGTGCCTTTTATTACTGCCTATTAAATAACAGCTGCATATTAAATTTTATTTATAATCATTTCACATGTCCATTAGTCCATTTTCACTTTAGCTCTCGAAAGTTTGGATAAAGAGACCAAAGTTTGTGCTATCGCCAAAAGATATTTTACTTGTGTAAATACATTTATTATTCGCAAGAAGCGATAGGAATTGACGTATGTATACATTGTATCACTCCTCAGAGATCGTGTGCTAAATTTAATCTATAGTTAGCGCGTGCAAGCGTATCGATCCGATGTATAGGTGTATAGGACACCAGTGCAGGGTACCAGTGCGCTAATTAACATGAGAATAGGGAGAATTAATAACCACCGAGAGCTATTGAAATTCGGAGTAATTATACAATATTGAAGAGAAAGATTAATAGAGATTAATAATGTGTAAATATGTATGCTCACCGTTTCAGCTAGATATATGTGTTGAGTTCCCATTGAAAGAAAATAAATTAACAAAAAAATACGTATTGAAGTAAGAAACTTCGATTTTTGGACTAAAATAATTTAATGTAGGAAAATGGTATGGTAAAACTATTTTTAAGCTTTACAGGATTATCACTAATTTTTTGAATTTATCTGTGTAGAATAATTGAAATAGTAGATTAGTTGTGAAAAAAAAAAGAAAGGAAAAACTTGTGTAATGATGAGTGAGCGTAAAATATTTCAGTTTGATTATATTTATGTAATAATCTATGTAGCTACGCAGTTTGATGTCACGTTGTCGTAAATCCATATTAGATAATTTCAGCATTCGAATCTCTATTATAAATTCTTTCAAATATTAAAATAAGTCATACAAGGTATAGACTATAGTCGCATCGAAGTAGAGAAAATGTTGCACTACCTCTACGGTAGCCATGTGTGCACGTAGAGGCGTCTTCAGAATATCTCCTCCTTCCCGCTATAAGGAAAAAAAAAAAAAAAAAAAAAAAAATGTTGATGAAGTGGAGATGAAAATTAATATTCTTGCTTAATTTCTCCGTGGTAAATAGCTTATGAATGGTTTGAATACATTATCAATAGTCAATAATGCAAATTAAACTTTTTCGTTTTCTTAATTTATATTTAGATATAAATGATCAGAAATAATTATTGAAACATGTGTCAAATTATTTATAGGTACTGGATAAGCTAAGTGATACGGTGCTATATAATTAGTACATAAGGCTTCAAGCACATTTTGTAGCATAGTATTTTAACTGTGAAGTAGTTGCTAAGATGAAGTCGTTTTATTCCTTAACTTACTTATTTTTGAAATTGTATCTGGTATCTACTGTTCAAATTAAAATAAAAGATCCTAATAAAGTTTTATTTTATGTAAGTATACAATTTTACGTGTGATTTTTGAATCACAAGATTTTTCTGTTGTCAAACAAGTGTTACAAATAATATTATTGCTGTTTTAGGGTCAACTTCTTTATCGCCAGGAATTTAAATGTTCAGCCATAGTCATTTCGCAAGACTTTTTACTAACTACTGCTAGATGTACGCAGTAAGTATATTCAATGGGATAATGTATAGAAATATAATGAAAACGTACTACTATGCTATTTGAACGTTATTTTTGTGTGTTAAGGGAAATAAACTTAGAAGATTATCGAGTCCTTATTGGTACGACACAAAAAAATATTGGTGGTGACCATTATGGTGTTCAACAAATTATTCCATATCCGTACTATATTGAAAGTAATGATAAGCATAATATTGCTTTGATAAAGGTAAAATTATGTAAATTGTTCTTCGATGTAGAATTTATATTTTTAAGTACGGCTGCTCCATAATAGTGCTTTATATATTTATTAAAGAAAGGTTCATTACACATAAATCGTCAATTTTTGGGTGTACCACAAATTTTGAACCTAATACAGAAGTATTCCGAGTGGTAAGGGAGACCGAGGAAGGTTGTGACAATTTTCATTAAAAACATCGTAGCTCGGTCAAAAAAAGTCATAGGTTGATGAAATTCGAGGTCAAAAAAGCTATTTTAACCAAAAATAAAATATATTAAAACAATTTAGGTATATGAGAAAATCAACGAGAACTGAAAAACAATTTTTGGTCACAACTCTCCTTATACCGAGGTGAGTTGTGACAGTAGTGGGAACATTATTACATCAATAATATACATTTTTCTTATCGATATATTTTTTTACTATTGCATAGTTCAGAATATAAAAAAATACGGCATTTTTAACATTTTGACCCGTTAACTTTATATATTTAGACACCAGATATGTCCTAATATGATTTTGTAACGCATTTAGTCATTTTGAAACAAAAAAACAATAATTTAGTAGGCAAAGTCACAAATCACAAAAAAATTGCAATAAAAAAGGAGAGTTGTGGCAGCTTGTGAAAGCTGAGTAGATAGGACAGCTAAGTGTAGAAAATTCAGAATAATTATTTTTAACTTTTAAATACAAGACAAAAAAAAATATTTGACACTAAGGAACCTAATGGGCCACTGCACAGTATACAAAATATAACATCATTATAAATATAACACCTATCAAATAGTAGAATATCAAAGTAGTTGTCCAAAACTTACTTTTGACCGTTTTTTTTGACATACGTCTCATACAGACGCAGCTGTTTTTTTCAGGTCTACAATAGAAAGTTTACCAAGTATACCGCATCAACGAAACAATAAATACGCGCTGGTGCCAGTTCGTTAACGATTATAGAATTTGAGATATTGGCTCTGTCACAACTCTCCTCTGTCACAACTCATCTCGATCTTCCCTTACTTACTTGTGCGTTTAGGTACGTATCTAAAAAAAACTGCAGATTTCCTCACAAACAAATCAATTTTCCTTATATAAACTTTGAAGTTGTCATTTAAAGTCCATCCATACGCAGACGAGAAATATCGAACTTTTTTTTCCTTTATTTAAACCAAAATGAATCATTTTTATGCCGTAAAAGTGAAATATAGTTCACATAATAATAATAATATTAATATGTACATATATATTAATATGTTCACATAATTTTTACTTGATTAATTTTGTTTTTTGTATAGTTGAAACCGAGTACAACGAGAACAATAAAACCTGCTCGTTTAGCTACAAGACTACCCAGTGATGAATCAATCACTTCTGTCAAAATACTCAGGTTTACTTCCAATGTAAATAATAATACTATGTAAATCGTCTTGAATCCTAAGCACATATTTCATTCATCTAACAATAGATTCATCTTTTTAGCAAAGCAATCCTAATTATTCCTATTTAGTCTTGGATGACGCGTACGTAGACAGTTTCGTTGAATGTAGAAAAAAATTTTTGTTGAAACGTCACAAGTTACGTCTTGAAGAATATTGTATCAGACCGAAAGGTGCTTATCCGTGTACCGCAGCAGGTACTCCAGCTCTTATTGATGACAAATTATTTGCTATTGCAACCTATAGTCATGACATAAACGTTTGCACATCAAACGATGGTCAAATGTCCTATCTAAATATTTTTCGATATCGTGAATGGATTACCAAGACAGCTGGATTGGATAGGTGAACATAAAAATTGAGCGTACAGTTTGTAAATAATTAATATATTTCATTGTCTTCAGTTCGTATTTCCCGTCCGTTAATCGGAAGCCAGTGAAAGTCGGGCAAGCTTCGTTTTATGTAAGTAACTGAAATTTTGTGACTTACGTAGCGTGATTTCAATAGTTTTCAGTATTTTTACCATTCCAAACAAAAATCCAATACTGAACAAACGATATTTTAGGCCCAACTTCTAGTCGACGATAAATTAGTTTGCTCAGCGACAGTATTATCAGATAATCTTCTTCTTACAACTGCTGAATGTGCTTCGTAAGTTAACTTATTCATAAAATTCGAGATCACATGATGTGGACTATTCCGTAGCGCAATCTTAATCAGCCAATCATGGCCAAACTTTGATACAAAAATATATGTAGTTATTGATGTTTTGCATCATTATTGTAACACATTTTTTCTGTACCTGCTTCTTCGCCTGTATTAACAGAGAATTCTAATCCGAAGGAAAGCTTAAGTAACAAAACTTTGCCATAAAATATTCAGTAGCGGATGATCTCATTTTTAATTAGACGCTTTACCCTACGATTTAATTACTTACGTACAGTGTAATAATATTTTAAGACACCCAAAAAAAGATTATAAAGTTCTTCTTGGTACGACACAAAAAGGAAACGGTGGAAAAAATTATTCAGTTGCCAACATCATCATGCATGACAAATATAGACATCAGAAACATATAAATAATATTGCTTTAATGGAAGTATGATAGATTGTTTTATTTGTGTGTACAGTATGCTAGATATTTTCTTTATTAAATTGATTTTTTAAACATTAGCTATCATCTTTTGTGGGAAAAGAGGCCAAACCTATTCCATTGTCATCAGAAAGACCAAGCAATGATAAAGCAACTCCGGTAAAAATTTATGGATTTGCAGTACAGGTAATTGTTTACACAGTTTAAACGTATGTTCATAAAAAATTGTGAATTTCTTCTCTTAAATTAAGAATTTTACTCATGGTTAATGCTTTCAAAATTTTTTTAGGACGATTCGACGGTGAATAACACTAATGTTCTATTATTTGATGATAAAGTTTGTATAACCGACCACCAAAGTTGTTGCAAAAATTTAGCCAAGGATAATCGTTATTGCGATGGCGAAATCAGTTGTGTCAACTCATACGATAGATATCCGTGCATGGAAAAAGGTAGTCCTCTACTCTATAAGAATGGACTTTACGCTATTTATTCGACATACGAAGGCCTGAATTCATGTCAGTCAAGCTTATTTGAAACTCCTCTATCGTATGTTCAAGTGGAACCATACCTTGATTGGATTGTAAAACATAGCAATCTCAATAGGTATGATATTGATGTTACACATAGAATAGGAGTAGAAATAAATTTTACTTACCCTTTTGCACTTTCAATTAATATGTCTTAATTTATGTATTTGCAGCTCTTATTTCGCTGGTCGCTCGAGAACAGCAGCCACAAAACGTTCAGGTTGAAAGAAATACATTTTTTTCAAATAAAATAAATGATATGATTATTTAAAGTTCTCTCGAAAAATAATATTCTCAACTAAAAAAATATTTACGAATTTCAAGTAATTTTCAATAAAATAAAAATTATAATGTACGATTTTGATTATTTGTAAAAACAGTGATATTTGTAAGTAAAAAGTGAGACAAAGAAACTCATGGAATTTTCAATCCATTTTGTCATTAAAAATCTATTGTAAATCGACAGGTGATATTGAATACAAACTGGAAAACATACATATAGGTAGCTGTTCGAGCGTAGTAAAAGTAAAAAAAAAATAAAATAAAAAAATACCAAGTCCCGAAAGAATTCACCACGATCCTTGAATTTATTACATCTAAGGCTTGGGGAAATAAGAGTATTAAGTTAGAAAGGTAAGTCACATGTTATTTACATTTAAATAAAAGATCGTGTATTCTTGTGAATTGGCTTACAACTTGTACTTCTCTGGATAGTCGAGACAATTATCTTATTTTTACTTAATAATTTTCTTTACCTGCGTGTATGTATAAATATTCACAAATACACACATATTTATTCAGTCAAATAAATCAGAGAGAAAAAGATAGTCTCACGTTTGTCTGAAACTAATACGTTTTTCAATCTTGTGGCGGTTGGAAGACTTTTTCCTTTCCTCTCTTAAACATGGAAAAATTGTCATGTGTCGGGCGAATATTTCAATTCAAATCATTTTTTTGCATAACGTGCTGTGATAAAGTTCCTTTTAATTGATAACGAGCGCGTATTACGCTTATACTTTTATAACGTGTTTCACCTTAGTATTAAGATCATACTGTAAAAACATCATCATCAAGTATCACGTTATCTTCGTATTTTCTTTATTCATTTTTTGTTATTCTTGCAATTTGGCAGCTTGAGCATGTAATTTATGTCGAGTAGAAACGTATAAATTCTCACGAAATACAAAATTTGAATAATTTTTAATCGTTGTTGATTTTCAAAAAGTGATTGTATTACTATACATACCCTTACTCAACTTAAGAAGTCGTTAATTTTTTTATCATGCGATGATTACGATTTATAAAATTTTTATTTTAACGAGTGCATGGAAATTATTTTCATCTAAGTAAAAAACGTGAAATACCACTTCAATATCGGATTTATTAGGTATTTTACGAAAAAAGTATAAAAGCTCATTGATACCTTATACGTTTCCATCTGACAATTGCAGATACGATTTTTTATTTTTCTAACCGTTCGTATCTTATGATTTCTGATGGTTCGTAGTTTACTTTAACATTATGATTGCAGGTTTTAAGTTTTCTAAACTGTCTTACTTTACTCATTAGTATCTTTAGTCATATTAGAAAGTATGTATGACGATATGATGGATGTAAATCGTTTCACAGAAATATCTTGCGCACTTGTTTACTACACCCCTTTTACATATTATGCATTTTTTACTTAGACGAATAGAAAAATACAATAATTTTTCAATTTTAAAAGGAAACGTTCCACAAATTACTTGTTGTGAATAAAGTCTTTGGTATTTCATCCGAGCAATTCATTTTTCGAACATGACATTTAACATGTAAAATAAAAAATAAATTTCATACATCAATAAACAAATTTCTGTTTGGCAAAAAAGATTGAATAATAAAATTTATTTGAAAAGTTAAACATTGCAAGGGGCTTACGGCAGTGAAATAAGTATACATTTTCACGCTGTCAACAATATATAAAACGCTTTAACATATTGTATTTCATTTTTCAACGATTTACAATGCTTCGACGAGGAATAGTCATCATAGGCATAAAATTTTTATGTTTGTAGACATACTACGATTTTTGTTTCACTATTCGAATATAACACATTAATTATGTCTAGTTCGAAAGCTACGTACTTTCAGATTGTTTCATTTAAGATTCCATTGTTTTATTATTTTATCATCATCATTGTTAATGTTCAACATAAAATTGCACAAATACGTCAATAATACTCTTTTGCACAATAAATTTTATTTAAAAATGAAAATTTGCTTTGGTTTTACAAGTGATTGTACGAATGTCGTTTTAAAATAACTGCATCTTATTGCAGAAGTTTTATTTCCAAGTACGTCTAAAGTATAAAATCTTAATTATAGCGGCTTTTTATTATCAACTATTTATAAATGCATTTACATAATATTTATGTGTACGTAATATAATTTTACATTCAACATTGAGGATAGAACTACAGTCATACCCTGCACTCTAGTATCTGTGGCAGCCACCATTAATTGTTCTCTACCATGTCCAACTTTTGTCATCCATCGCTTGAAATTTAGAAAAAACAACGACTCCCAGTTTGTTTTCCTTCCATAGCACGCAATCCTTACGCTCACGCTCGTATGACATTGACATTTTTTATTATTATATTACGATTTACAGTTACAGTACTATTAGTAAATATAATAATGTGGTGATCTTAGTTTTCATAAATGTATTAGTAACAATAATATGTCAAATGGACTCGTCAGGAAAAATCCACGAGTCTTCTTATCTTCCCTACTATAAATCGTATTTTTTTACTCAATTCCTGTGCATGGAGTAGAACAGTGCAACTTGTATTTTTTATTTGCCGAAAAATCTATCAGCATTTTTGTCGTGAAACCATATAGTGGTATCAATACAATCATGGATGAAAGCTTTGCATACATTTACCGATTGTAATAAGTAATTTTAATAACCATAAGAAAAATATAAAAATCAGTTTATATAATTCAAAAATTATTAATTTCTGTTATGATGACACTTAAAAGTTTTACGATTGAGAATCGAGTTGCATTGTATGTATTCCTTGGTACACAGACTTTAGTTTTATTTAATTTTTTTCACTGACAGCCCCTACCGATTTGTATATCCTTACTACATATTGTAACATCCTGTGAACATGAGATCTCGCGAGTTCGCACACGCTTCTGTATATAATATACATAATTTTTATATTGTATTATCACGCTCGTAAAGTTATAACAATAAAAACAATGTTCTTTTTTCCGAATAAATGGGCGATTGCGTTCGTCCATTACATGCACCCAACCCTGGACCATCATCTTACGCAGTTGTTCTTGATTTTAATTATTAGTTTTGCATCTTATATTTAATTTTATTACAGCATTTCGAGTATTTTTCCCTCACGTATCACCTATTTACAATGTACAAACGAGTCCCGAAGGTTATGTACGGCTTAAATTACTTACACATTCTTACTGGTCACTTATTTTTATCCGTTATAAGTGAAGAGCTTGTCAGACGATGCGATTGGCACATTTAATCTTTGACATAAATGACATGTATGTTTTATTATTTCATTTCAACCAATTGGATGTCTTTCGATGATTGTATATTTAGTATAATATGTGGTCAATTTTTTTTCGAGTGGGTAAAAAAACTATTGAGAGCTTGACTTTGGCTGGGCTTGAGCTTGAAATTCAGTTTCTGAGTAACTTTTTTACAAATATAGCTACAAGTTGTTTCTCAAATTAACATAACAAGATTATTTAAAAAACTTATTCAGTCGCACTTCTACTTCTTTATGTATTGTTTACTCTATTTGCATCTGCAGATACGTCACGGATCTAACTGTAAATTGAACTTGTGACAACTTTTTTATCGGTCCTTTTTATTCATTTTTTTTCTGTTGGTAAGAATTTTACAATGATACTAATATCATTCTGCGTAGTGTTATTCATTTTAGTGATTAATTTATGATTACACTGTCACGCCAGTAAGACCAATTATCGATTAGATCCGCCAAACAGTACTCTTAAATTTTCTAACATCTGCTTGCACTATATATTCTATGGTAGTATTCGACTCCAATTCCAAAAATAGATATTCTCATCAACACATGTATATATATATATACTGTAAACCATCAGTTTTCTGTATTGTTTTTATTAATGTACAAAAAATATTCATTTGTATCCCTGTACATTGTTTAAATATGTTATTTAGGAACAGGATTCGTTTGAATGTATCCAGATAACTGAAATGATCAGTAATCAATAAAACTATCTTCAAAAATTTTGTTTACTTCTATTATAACGTTTTTACTTTTCTCATCTTTGCGCTTTTTATTTTGAAACGTTACTGTTTCATCTAGAAAAAAAAAAAAAAAAAAAAAAGTAATAGGTACTCATCGCACTTGATTCAAATGCCTTAAATAATCATACAATTATACTGTAAATCCAAGTTTTTAAAACAAAACACTCGAGCGTTCAATTTTTATCACAGATTCAAAAAACTTCCATAAGTTTAATTATAAAACACTCAGGTGTTCAATTGATAATAAAACACTCAAGCAAAGCTTTTTATTTCCAGCGCTCGAGTGTTTTATTATAAAACGTTTGATCATCAACTGGAAAGTTGCAGAAAAAAATGTATGCTCTGTTTGGTTTGCCAGATACATCATCAAAAACTATTGGACGCGTATCTTTTCCTTTTTCACATAAACAAATGCCGACAGAGATAAAGCACGTTAAAGTTTGTGACGACGCTACAGTGCAGTTCATTTTACACGTGCGTTTTCACTTTACTACGACGTCATCGGCTCCCCGCTCCCGAACTTCCATCTCAGTCGGTTTTCGTTCGTGCCCAATATCATTCGATAATCTACCCGACGCCCAAACCGGCCAATCACCGAAAATGAAACACCTACGAACGTTTTGCGAGCCAACGCTTCGAGCATTCGAAATCCGCGAAAAAAATGACCACTCGAGCGCATTGTTCCAAGAAGCTTGCAAAAGTCACTCGGCAACTGAACGAGCTCGAGCCCGAGCCAAGCCTGCAGCACCGAGCAGCTCGACCCTCAAGTGAGCCCCTCGTCGTCGGGCCGCTCGACAACGACCTCGTGCTACGCGACGTACTCGGGCTTGTCCTCGCGAGCGGCGTAGCCCCTCTGCTGGGCCGCGACCCAGTAGCCAGGCGACGCCGGGGCCCAGGGCAGCGCGACCTCGAGGGTCGCCAGTTTGGCCGAGGGCTGGCTCGGCTCCGGGGGCTTGGGCGACTTGGTCGGTGACTCGGCGAAGGTGACGTTGCGCCGGGGCGCGGCTCGCCGCGGGGGCGGCGGTGGCGGGGGCGTCGTCGAGCCCGACGCGCTGGCCGAGGCGGTCTCGCTGCCGCCCTCGGCTATCACGTCCAGGGTGCGCGCGCGCGGCTGAGCGCCGCCCGTTACACCTGCGTGTGGCTGTTGCTGTGGACCTGCTCGGCCTCGGCGTTGCCAATCGCGTTCGCTGGTGCGTAATACTGTGGACAGTGCGGGTTTTCACGTGGATGCTTGGGTCTCGGCAAGTTGGGTTTTTTTTTTTTTTTTTTTTTTTTTTTTTTTTTCGAAGATTGTGCTCAAGGGCAAGGTGGCGAATTGAATGTTTGGTTTTTGAAGCTGTGGATCGAGTGTCTGACGGTGCCTACACTTTTGAAAGTGAATTCATAAAAATTAATCGCTGAATAAAGATGGGCACAATTGGTATATAGTCCGACCATATGCCGTCCGTAATTTTTAAACACTTATTTTTATGAATCCTCTGTTGGTGATCAGAACACAAGGTGCTATGAAAAATGGTATTCTCTAGGTTTGAAAGCAAAAGCAGTAAAGGCAAATATATTTAAAGTTCGTGAACGTTAAACTATTGTTAGAAAATATATGTATAGTTCCTTAGTTTGCATATTTCTTTTTGTTCAATCCTTACGGTGTGAGTAAACTGTGTGATTGTACAAGTTACTATACAAGCAAAAGGTACACCTAAATTTTTGTAAATTAATTACAACTGCATGAATCTTTTTAGATATACATAAGTTACATGATTCTGAAACGACAAAAGCATTGACTATTTATACAGCGAAATAATGCAATATATTATAAATACGTATGCGGGAGGAAGACAATAAAGCACATGTAAAGCAACTTGCACAAATATCATTATGGTCTTACTATTGCTACACTATGTATTTTCAAATTGATAATAGATTTTTTGGAAAAAGGAGTTACTACTTTTAAAGAAAATATACAAACATTGTACAATATGCAAGTGCTGGATAACAAAGGTGCAGGAAAATTGAGACAAGAGTGGCTTTGAATCAAGGGCGAGTACTTACTTATGGTCCCGGGCAAGGCGCATGCATCCTCCGTCTAACTCTGCAGTCCGTACCACTAGAGAAAAGAATCATAAAAATAAAACGAAAACGATAGCACAGCTTTCTACAGTTTTAGCCATTTTATTTTACGCATTGCCATATCTTTTAGGATAAATAATAATAATTATAAAAAAAGGAAAAAAAAAAAAAAAAAAAAAAAAAAGAAGAAACAAAAAAGAAAAAAGAAGAAGAGAAAGAGAAAAAAAGAGAGAAAAAAAAAAGAATGATCAAAAAAAAAAAAAAAAAAAAAAAAAAAAAAAAGGGAGGATACGCATGTATACATATTTGTACAGAGGTGGACGCAACATCCAGCCAAATTCACGGCATTCAAAAGCAATTACTTGATTGTTTTACTCTGCTCGAATGACAATACTATTTTTTTTCCAATGCTCGAAATATATTTATTCACATATGTTTGTCATATCTTTCGACCACTTTTCAACCAATGATGGTTATACTGTTCAACGGGAAAATGGTCCAATTGATCTAATTGCATGCCAAGCAATGATTATATGCTATTGATACAGATTATAAGCCAAACGCCCAAAGATGATATTATTTAACAAGTCTTTCAGAACCATCTCTTTGTAACGCTTGGAGCTTTTTCTATGAACGTTTCAAAAAGAAAAAAAAAAAAGAAAAGATAACACACGTGAAAGCATGATATTTATATGCGTGTAATGATAATGGTGGTATACGACTTACCCGGCCGTTATCGGCGTCTCGACCAGCACCGATTGTCAGGCGCGCCTTCGCCTTCATCGCGTCCGACAGAGGAATCTAAAACATTAGTTTCTTATTTTACAGTTAGCTTGCAGGTTATAAGGTTGGTGTTGGTTCTTTAACAAATACACGTTGACACAGGGAAAAGTATTTCTTTATATTTTCGGCATGACTGTACTAATTGGGCGAGTAATGTCATTTGAGCTAGAAAGGCTGAAATCGTTGTTTACGTATACAGCTGCAATTTAAAACAGCTTCAACCGTTTCTGCCACAGTATCTTTATATGCTACTATCGACCCAGCCACTGACTACTCAGTAATATCGAAACAAAATATTATTTCCCTGTGTCACGAAAATCCGCACTGATGAGGACTCTCCTGATATCACAAAGAACTGCACTTCGCAAAATAAAAAAAAATCCTCATCAGTACGTTCAGCGGAAAGCAATGAGTAGCAGCTTACTTTTGCTCTCGTGGCCTCGGCGTGCGACTTGTAGCAGAACTCGATCAGCGCGACGCCAAGGGCCATGAGGAGGCCACCTATGAGGATGTAAAATATCCCGGCCACGTTGCTCAGCGACAGCTCGTTCCTCGACGTGTCCTGCTTGTCGCTGTGCCGGCACTCCGTGCGCTCGTACCACCACTTGTTCTGCAGCTTTGCCAGCTCGCCGCTCTCCTTCAGCGACAGCACGGCCAGGTTGATGCTGTCCCTGTGACAATCGAGATTCATCGTTTTAATCTTTCATCCAAAACAGCGTATAAATGTACTAATAGTCCCGCTTTATTAAAAACAAAACGGAAAGTCCCTCGGGGGCGGATCACCGCTGTCGGTGGCGGCGGTGATAAATACCTTTCCGCGAGAAGGTGTTATTATCATCCAAGCGGACGAGAGCGCGTTCTTAAACGAGCCAGAAATAAAAATGCTAATTGCATGAAACGACTCGTTAAAACTTGAAAGTAGCGCCGGCGCAAAGTAACGATCCGTGAAGATCATGCAGACGAGATTTTCATGTTTTAATTATGCGCACGATAATGAAGCTTCCTTCCTCTTGCTTACCCTCTCTCTCTCTCTCTCTCCTTTACCAAAGTCATTTTTAAGTTGCCTTTCTCAGAGGCATGCGGGTGAAAAGTGTTATATCGTACCCTCGAGCTCATAGAAAATTGTGTTTCCCGGTATAAGTACAGCAGTTAGCAAAACGAGAAAAACAGCGAAACGAGACAAAAACCGTGAAAAATCGCTTTGTTAGAATTGAAAACATGTGCGTGGCTTGATGTACTACAAGTTTCTTTTCTTTTAAAGCCCTATTGAATTCAAAATCATAAAATTTGAGTGCAGATCTGCAGGCCCGCCGATGGCTCGCCTGACCTAACTCGACTGTTTCTACTTTATTTGTCAGACAACGGACTCTTCCATAGCAAAAGCATAATGTGACTTATAAGTGAAGAACAACTGAAATATGAAAAATATATCGAAATCTACTTTTGTTATTGAACAAATAAGTACAGGACGATTATATAGTGTGAACGTGATTAATAAAAAAAGAAGTGGCCAATGGTGTACGTTGCTGTACAAAATTATGTAGTTCGGTTGAGTTAAATATTTTTATAGTGATCATTTTAGATAAAAGTTAAAAAGAGTAATAAATAGTTTTCAATCAAGCTGTTAAAAAATTTTAGCAATTCCAAATTCAATGAGTTTAAACCTTGTCCAACGTTTTTTTGTTTGCTTACAATAAGTCATAAGAAATTCTGAGAAACAACTTTTTTTTTAACTTTTAACTCTATTTTATAATTAATCATTTTCACTAAAAAAAGTTTTTTATCCAGGTAACTTCATTATTGTCTAAATTTCGCAGAAGTATTACAGTAAATATTGGATAATTGATATTTATTATTGATTTTGAATCAGCACTTCAAACAAAAATATTTAAAAACGTAAATGCTCTAAAATTAAAGAATTGCTCAAGGATATCGATGTTCATTCTTAATCTAATATTTTCAAAATTCAAAGAGATACAAGGTCAATTTGTCAGGTGAATCAGTACGGACTGCGTAAAAAATTAATGCTTCAAAATATCTTTGTACAGATAGCAGCAGAACCGTGAGTTTTTATGTAGTTTACGAGCAAAAGTATAACAACACTCATATTGTGAACACGAAAAATTAATATGAAAAAACTTTTGCGATTCTAAGCAGATTAATCCCTTCAAAGTTGTAAGTTCATGGGCTTAAAGAGGTTCTACTATATGTGTGACAAGATTAGTCGAGTAGAATATGAATTTTCAAGTGACATTATTTTTAATTAAAATCGTAAAGTAGAAGACTAAACAAAATATCACTATGGACAAGCCCAAAATGTTTCAAAATTTGTTCATCAAACAAAAAATTTAAACATTGTTCAAAAGTGTTGGATAGCAGGGTAGAAAAATATTAAAACTTTGAAAAAACAACGATTTTTCGTACATCTGTGATTGTTCTCACTCTTGATTACTCAGTGATTACGTACAAAACTATAAGCTTGAAATTTTTCGAAACAACTACACGATTAAATAACCCAACAGACCTCAGCGTCGATCCTAAGGGCGTGGCGATGCCGAAGCCCTTGACATCAAGGTTCCGTCCCACCTTCATAGTATCGCAGGGCTCGCGCTCGTTTACGTAGTCGTTCTTCGGGCTCTCTATCAGCAGTGCGTACTTGCCCTTGCTCATCCTCACCCGCTGTATGCCCTCGTCATACGACTTGACGTTCACGTTGTTATCCTTCATCGTCCTGTACATCTGCTTGTAGAGATCCATCTGCGATCTCTGCAACAGTAATTCACCAAATTTTACGCGAACTCGACGCACTGCAGTCGGGTGCAGGGATGGTATTGTAAGTATAGGCAGTAAACGCACCTCGAAAAAGCTCCAGGTGGAGCCACCCTCCAGAGTCCCGTACTTGACTTCCGACTGAGCCGCCAGATCCTCCGGCGAATTTATGGGCGTGACCATGCGCTCGACCGTCAGGAAGGCCGCCAGGTTGGCCGTGTACGACGAGATCAGGATCAGCGTGAAGAACCACCAGACGCAGCCCACGATACGGCCGGAGATCGATCTGTCGATTCAAATAGAAATAACTAAACTCGTGGAAACGTTTCATACAGTCCATCGTCAGGATTTTAAAATATTTTATTTCTCAATTTAACAGTTGCAGTTGAATTTAACTGTCGATTGAAATAAATTTTACTTCAGGAATAATTTTAATCATTGGTGAATTGAATATTTTTAAATGTTGAATTCGGACCGTCTATAGTGTTTCTACAAGTTTACAAAAGGCATAACAACAATGATGCCATTAAATATAGTTATGCAAGAATAAACCATTTTTATTGATACTTTAATTAACAATCGGAAAAACTAATTTATGTAATAATTACCGATTGAAAATAATTATACGACATCGATAACGCTTTTCTTTACTCAAAGAACAGTGTGGGGGTTAACAAAAATTATTATTCCATTCAAACGATAGCAAATAAAATTGAATTCCTAACTGATTCGTAGGCGAATGAACCAAACAGTTTAATTCTTGATTGAACTCCAATCGAATCGTCTATTCAATTGAATTATTCAGACCCCTGATTCCAATACGCTCGACGACGGCTGACCAAACTCGGGTTCGAACTACTTGCGATCGAGTGATAGTGTACGTAAACGGACAGTGAAAAATTTCCGTCACCCGCTGGCGAGAAAAATCTCGGAATATTCCCTCGACTTATATTACTCATTAGAGCCGCCCGTGGCGGTCCAGGGCTATAATTAACCACGATACCGACACTACCCCGAGCTCCCTATCATCCCCCCCTGAGCGCCCCGTGAAATTCGATAGCGCAGCAATTTGCGTGGCCCGGGCCAATATGTATATATACCCTCTGGTACGTAGATATCGCAGCGTTTCGGGATTCGTTTCACGAGCTGCAGCAGCAGCCCCGCGATTAATTTACATTTTCAGGCTCTCAAGCAGCCCCGGCTCCCGAAGCCCTTGATTAATGGCTCAAATATTCCCGCGGCGTCGATATGAATTGTAAATTCGCCCGCCCGTCGGCCGTTACTTAAATTTCCTTTTTCCCCCCCCCCCCCCCCTGCGCCAGCGCCGTCGCGGAGTCCCGCGCGAAAGACACTTTATGCAAATGTCCCATTATTAAATAGCGCCGACGCCGACGCCGAACCGAACCGGTTGACCGGGTTACGGCACCCCCCGCCGAGTCTGCGGGAGGAGCTATCGGTCTTTGGGGCTGTAGGAGGGTGTACGTTGGAGATCGTTTCTTATCGGGCGCGAGAACGTCGAGTGCACGTTTTTCGGAAGCTACGGTCCGACGAGTATCGAATCGGCCCGCGTAAAAGTATATCACAAATTTCTTGCAAAGACTGTACGCAATATTGATTTTAATACGAGATGTTTATGATTATTTTACGATAATTTGGTGAAAACTTTTGTTCAAGTTTCTTTCATTGATCATTGTGAAAAAAATATCGTGAACACGACTTGATATTATTTTTCTTTTTGTCTTTTATTACTACTTTCATCGTTCTATATTTGACCTACACATTTGTGTTTAATGTGCCACGCTACGGTATTTCGTACTTTTTATCCCTGCACCTGTAGTGCCTGTAATTATAATATGGCCATGCACTACATAGGGCCCCCGGAGTCCTTGGTACTCAAAAATAACTCTGACTCCAACTCGATGGAACACGACCCTGTGTGGGATCACATCATGGAGTTTTTATAAAATTAGTTTAAATTTCTTCCAGAATCAATACCATACATACATACATTCTTTGTACAAACTGTATACTATATTTTCATGTGCGGGCCAAAGCACAGTCGCGAAAATTAGCCAGGATGATACATGGAAGATCGAGGAGAGTTGAGCTCACCGTGGCGATATATCGGTGCCCTGCTGCATGATGGCGCCGAGGGAGAACCACAGGCTGTTGAGCAGCGTAAAGTCGTTGACCATGCTGGTGTGCTGGCCGTGGGGCGAGCCCTGGGGCCCGTGCGAGTGTTGCAGACTGCCGTCCCGGGACACGAGGCTCGGGTCCCGGCTCGAGTTTAGGGTCAGGACGCGCCACTCGTACGGGGAGAACCTGCGCGTGGGTGTGAAAATGATCGATCGCGGGATAAATTGTATTGTTTCTGGGCAGGCTCAATTTTATTCTTGGATGGTTGACCGTTTTTTCTCAGTGGCATTGGGCGATGAGCAGTTTTGAGATGTTATTGCCAATTCGATCAGTTTCTCACATTGAACATTTTTGAGCTTGCGAGGACTTGAAATATAATTTGAAAAAATACCGTCACGCTTGATTGAATATAAAACTGCGATTAAGAGAATACGTAAAGCATAGCAGTGATTTGAGATAGAGTCTGGATCATCATCATGTACTGATGCGAAAGATTAATATTAATTGTAGACTTCATGAAAAACTTGTGTTTGAGACTTGTTGAATCGTGCGTTTTAATACATTATTCAAACTTTAAACGTGACAAGTGCTGCATTCATCAAATAAGCCATTTTGTACAGCCCGATCATCATTAAAAAAAAAAACCCACGTAAAACTCCATCGAGGAAAATTTATCCTTCGAGCGGTAAGATTAGCCCAAAAACAAATAGATATTTTTATTTACAATTTGCACCAAGTCCGAGAATGAGGATTTTTCGGTCATTCGGAAACACTGTGCGTCTAGTTTTTGCTATTTATCTTAAGGCTCATCTCTATGGTAATAACTGACCTCGACACGATGAAGAGCACGACGGAGACGCCGATGCAGGAGAATACGATGCAGACCCAAATCTCCTTGCTGAGGGGGTTCAGGAAGCTGAAGACGCCCGGATTCTGCTTGACGGGCTTCTTTATCATGATGCTGATGCCGAGCGACATGAAGGGCTTGCTGAAGTCTATCACGCGCTCCCGCTCGGACATTATTGTCATTGGCGCGATCGCCATGTCCGCCTCCTGCGACAGAGGATAACGTGATGTTTTACGGTCTACCGGTATCTATGTACGTAACTTAATCTTGGTGCGCTGAGGTTTTGACGGATATTCGTTTTAGAAACCCCAGTATGTTTGCACGAATTTTCTGCCGTTTTACAAAAACCGATAATTTTTTCTCCATTACATCCATGCGATAGTAAGTGGGGTAGCTTTCGTCCCTGCAACAGCTAAATACGGGTGGTGTGATTTCGAGCTCGAGATTCGCGAAAGCTACGGTAGGTGGAGCGAGGCTGTAGAGCCGAGGAATCTTGCAAGCTCGAGGCATCTGACGTGAAAAACGGAAGCTCTAGCATCCCCTTCTGTAGATAAAACAGTTTTTTCCCTGAGTTCTCGACTATGAAGAGAAAGTTTTATCCGATCAATAAGCCTGCATTGCGGTCTCTTCGTTCTTGCATCGCAAAATTTTTTTCTGCCATTTCACATATTTTCTTTTTTTGTTGGTCAGCAAAAGCTCAAATGAACGATAGTGAAATCATGATTCAATTATACCTCCTCCACTCTCTTAATTTAAAACAGTGTAATACCACCACCATTGTCTCAAAGTTATAAGTGTACAACTGAACAAAATAAGAGAATGTTTCACTTTAAGTAGTTAAAATTATACTATTTAAAATAATGAAACTTTTTTCCAACGAAAACGACAGTGAAAACATGGTACCAAATAATCCAAGATTATACATCATATTGCCTCATGTAGTGACAATCTCTTGATATTATTTTGCCTAATTTGATATTGTCCCGTAAAATAATAGTAAATAAATAATTTTTAGTTTTACTGGAATATTCAGTATCGTGAAGAAATACCACATTAATGAGTTATAACATCGTAAATTTCGATAACACGTAGCATAAAATACGCACAGCTTATCCATGCGTGACTTAGGCACCTTTTTTCTAAATTAAATTTTATGTTGTTGTATTTCCCTCATCTCTTTAGTTGTGCACTCATGCAACTTCTAAACTCGTAGAAACTTCCAAACAGTATATTCCCACTATTTCAAATTTAGAGGGTATTTCCAATCGTGGAAGCCAATCGTAAAATAATCAATTCTATTCCACCGTACAGCTTCGCGAGGTCATCAATAACGATCGGAATACGCAGTAACATTAAACCACCCGCACTTGGACGGTTCCCAAGGGGGGGGGGGACACAGGGGGGGGTTGCGGCGCGCGATTTTTGGCCAACGGGCCGGGCCCCGCCCCCCCCCCCCCCCCCCTACGCATACGTTCGCACGCGGTACTTCCGATAATCCGTAACCAAGCTCATTACGCCAGCAAACGGTGCGAATTATCCATGGCTTTATACCGTTTGAATTTCTAGTATTCCGCGCATAATGCAGTGCTCGGCCGTTCTAAAAATTAATCCCAGCGACGTCGCATGTCATAGATTATGCATACACTTTATCGCCCGAATCGGCTTTTTGTCGTAATGCCAATTATGATTGGTACACAAAGTGACACGGCAGCCGCGAAAGTCCCCCTCCCCCGGCAGGAAAATTTTCAGGGACTATAGGTACCCCCGGACCGGGATTATTACACCAGCAGTTGGCGCGTGATTTGCGGCCTGCGAGATGAAAATACATATTTCTCGCCTCTCTGCTGCCCACTCGTATTTTCGCCGATACGTGTGCTAGGAGAGGGAGCGAGGAGGGTCGGCGTTTTTTTTCATTAATACGTGCATATATATATATATATAGAGATTAGGGAGGACGTCGTCGTATACATCCGACTGAATTACCCTTCTGATGAGCTCCCCGACCATGCCGTCCCAGCCTCCCGGCTGATCCGGATTTTCCGAGCCGTATTTTTTGTCCTTCACGATCTGCAGCTCCCCTGGAAGAGAAAGAGAAACGACGTAGTGTACGTACAAACACACGCGGACGGGGGTGTGTGTATATTATACACGCAGGGCCCGGTTGGGATTGTGTCCGTATTTTGGCTTTACGATAATTTTCGCGATCGAATTTTATTTTCGTTCTCTCGGGGGAAGGTTTTTTTTTTCCTTTTTTGTTTTCCGCGAAATATCATTTGTGAAAGGTGAGTCACTGTTTCGACGTCATGGGAAATTCATTAAAGATTCAAAAGTTTGGATCGGAACTGTAAGGAAGCTTTGGCCGATGTAACACAATGAGACTTGATACGAGGGGTGGAGGAGCACCCGAAAATGCATTTTTGACGATGGTAAATTATTTCGTCGAGTTTACGATTCAACTTTGCACAACTTGTTTCGGCTGCTTGGACAGTTCGCCACAAATAAGATATAAATACTGTTGTTTCGATCAAAAAAACAAATTCAACGACTCACAGCTTATGTTGAGCTGCTTGGTGATGAGCTCGGCCAGGTCCCTGCAGTATCCCTCGTACAGGTCCTTGGTCTTTTCGGGTCTCCTGCCGTCAAACTTCTTCTCCATTATGTATGGCTCCTCCTGGGTTTGGGAATGAAAATAACAAACGGAAGATTATGCATCAGTAGTCACGACGTTTCTCCAGGTTTCGATGAAAATTTTGTTAAAAATACTTGCCACAATCGTGGTTATGATGTAGGTTTTGTTCTTGACTATTTCGGACTTGGGATGCCGGTCGCGTTTCGTAGGAACTACTTGGTAGCCGGAAAAGTCCTTCCACTCGGCGACCTTTGAAAGGCAAAACAATGCATTGCAGTTTTATCATTGGAACATAACAACGTGATGAATTTTGACTGAAAGGTGTGCATGGTTACCTTAACAGGCGCACTGTTGACAGTCATCTCGACGACGTCGAGGGTGTAATTTTGGCGTCGGCCCTCCTCGCTGAATTTAATTTGTCCGGTCAGACCGACTATGTCCACCCGACTATGTCCACCTGAAAAATCGGAAAGGAAGATCGTCCTCAAAGTCTGTGAAGTCTCATCTCTGCACGTACCGAGCAAATTCTTTATGGTGTGTCCTAGTATCGACACTTCCGTACTGTTGGAAAGAAGTCCGCCACTACTTTTGTCAAAATAAGTACCCCGCACTGGTTTTACCTCTTTCGTTTTATTTTTTCCGACCCAACAACTTTACCACCCCGTCGTTTTACGCACGGCTAAAGTTTTATTAGGTCGAATCGATGGATTACGGGGAGAAATAAAAGCGCAAGGATTTAACGTGACGCTTGGACTTTTACGCCCCGGCTTTTCTCTACCTCCGGCCTGCTAGAGCAGTTTCGAAAACTATCCGTGAGTGCCTCTTTTTCGCAAAGAGAAAATAGTACATCGAGTATATACGGGCATTCCCGGTACACGCACGCACACGCTTTATTACATTTTAATGGCTTGGTTCGTTGCGCGTGGGAGTATGTGTTTTAAGTGCGGCCCTTTTTGGAACATTTTATGATTTATTTAATTTTTTAGGCGATGATCGATGAAACTGTACACCTCGTTCAGTAACATTTAATTAATTTCAACATTTTTCTACGGCATGAAATTTTTTCATCAGAAAGGTGTATTTGTAAATTATAGTAACGTAACGAAAAACAAATTTTTCTGACTCTATTAAGGGCCCCCACAAAGAGACTTTTTAACCTATTTCCACCCCCTCCTTCTGCGGCTTCTCTACAAATATATGTAGGGAAACTCTTTGGTGATGCACTTCGTCCTTTTTTGAAACCCTCGTTTAATTATTAAACAATGTGTTCAATTAAAATACTGCTCCTGCTTTTCAATATATAAGTTTTCTACAGTTTTTGATTGGAAGTGATGCAGACGGTCCAACGCATAGTTAACTTTTCAATGTACCATTTTAGAGATGCAATATCACATAAACGCCATTGTATGATATAATTACGAAATCAGAGAGCAAATAATAATACAAAAAAATCATTCTCTCTTTCATAGAATTTCTTGTTTCAATCGTCGATAATATTTTAGGAGTCACACCGGAGACAGGGTTGAGAACTTTACCATACATCCCATTCCAAACACTCGCTCGACACCCTAACAGACGAAAAAAATTGCCTCCTCAAAAAAGAAACTCACGAGCCCACCTTACTTTCAAAAAAAAAAAAATCCCCTGAATTTTTTCAACGCGAAAACGAGAAAAAAAAAGCCCTAGAACAGCCCGGGACCAATTTTCCCCATCCCC
>JAPYYV010011170.1:0-11348 GCA_030522625.1 Copidosoma aretas | reverse complement strand
CCTACGTTGTTTTACTTCACCATGTACTAAAGCGTATATATAGGTATAGTTTTCAGTTAGTTCGGTTAGAAAAAGTCCACTTGCCTTGCCCACTGCAGGTCAGTGCCTGTGCCTGCTCCTGCTGTTTCGTTTAAGTGGCGCACACGGAAAGAATTTCTGATTCGTAGCTCGCTGTACGCTACTGTACAGTTGCAGTTAGCAGCTCGTCACACGTAAACATATACATATACATTTATAATGATGAATTTGGTTTAACGATGTCTAATGATCGCAATCTTAGCACAACAAAATACAAAACTACTATTGATGCGGTCTTTATTTGAGTCAAAATCGTTCTATTCTTACTTCAGCTACCATAAACCTATTGTAACAGTTTTTGAGATTGGCGATGATGATGCTGGTCATGATGATGGTGAAAGACCATAAATGATAGTACTTTTATACTGATGAATAAAGCAATTCGTGCGAAATTATTCCCCAACCATTCCAAAATATTCAAAAATGCACAACGTTACTGTTAGACTTTTCACTTTTGCCGGCACTCCCGGAGTGCCACTTGTTTTTTTTCTTTTTTTTAAATTCTTTACGACTATTTAGCTAAAAAAAAATCCCGATATATAGTAGACGAGTCGATACATTACATACCCTCGAACTCGTCTCAAGAGAGCTAGCTGAATCAGTTTTAAAGTAAGGTTTGCATGGACAAAATATGTGTTGGTAAACCTAATAAAGCGTGCCGAAAAAGGCAGTTGATAGCGGTCATGTCGGTCATTCTTAAAATTGCGGGAAATTTAAGGTATCGAGTAAATGCGATTCGGCTTCGATGTCGAGGTGATTGGTGTCAACGATGGCACGCAATGTCGAATGGTGTGCTGGAACGCAAGTTATGGGCCCTTCTTTCATTGTGCGGATTACGCGATATCACGGGATACCATGGATTTGTATTTAGAAATGGTTGACCGACTGTAAGAAAGGCAGTGGAATATATCCATCGGATACGCATGCAATATGCTATCGGCCCACAAAAAGTTACAGAAAATTTTCAAGAATGCCCGGGTAAGCACTGGCTTAATTATACTAATGTTTATTATGTATACATCTTCATATATTATATAGTTATTTTGGTGGGTTTTTACACACCCCCCCACATCCTCCAAGGTCCCCCCACACCCCCCACGCCCCGCCACAAAATAAGGAAAATTTCTTCATATTTCTCTGGGAAATTAACCCAACTAAAAATGTGTAAGACCCCCACACCCCCCACTACCCCACACAGCCCCCCTTACTACTTTGATGACCCCCCACAACCCCCCCACAGCCCTCCCCACACAATAAGGTAAATTTATCTCATTTTCTCCGTTATTCTAAGTAATTAAAAATTTTCAATTCCCCCCCCCCCCCCCACACCCTTCACTACCCCCCCCCCCACAAAAACTTAGAAATTTAACTAAAAATGTCCTAATTATCCTGTTTTGAGACGCCTTCCCCCTCCCACGGCCCCTCACAAAATACGGGAAAATTCTTTATATTTCTCTATAAAATTAACCCAACTAAGAGTGTGTAAGACCCCCCTACGCCCCCCTCACAACTTTGATGACCCTACCACAGTCCCCTATAGAATAAGGTAAATTTCTTTAATTTTATCCGTGATTACGAGAAATTAGAAATTTAAATCCAAAAAACCATTTCACGGCTCCCCCACGAAAACTTAGGAACTTAACTGAAAATGTCATAATTATCCTATTTTGTGATGCCCCCCACACCACCCTGGTCCCTCCACAGCCGTCCCACAGACCCCAACGAAATAAGGGAAAATTCTTTATATTTCTCTGTGATATTAACCCAACTAAAAATGTGTGAGAACCCCCCACGCCTCTACCACACCACCCACACGCTTCTCATACTTTTCCTGATCTCTTATACCCTTCCCCATCACAGCCTTCCATGGTACCCCCACGCCCATCCCCCTCCAGGCTTCTGATACTTGTCTTAATATTATCAAAGCTGTCCATACAAAAATTTATGTTGTATACATCTTTGTAGCAATAGAAAAAAATAAATTAAACTACTTTTTCTACGCCGCCTATGAGGCAAATAGTTGGGAGCGCTAACTTTTTGTTGTTGTTATTGTATATAAAACAGTATATGAATTGTACCATTTCATACAAACAAGCATGCGGCATGACAATACGTGCATGTGTAATGATTTTAAATTAATACAATGGAGTAACAATAACATTCGTGAAAGTCATCGCCAATCAGTCTTGTGCTTAATTGTTAAATAGTATCTTCAATAAAAATACCAAAACAAATGGAGAATAAGGTTTTTCTATCAATTGGTTACTGTTAATTTTAATAAAGATATTATTTAATAATTGAGCCCAAGACCAATAAGCCCTACGATACCACGGAGAGACAGAATTACCTCATACCCAATTACGAAAAAAATTAATTAACATATTGCAAATTAATTGTTATTCCTTCAATTTATAAAAATTTAGTTACACAGTAAATTGTGTTGACGAGATAAAAATAAAATTTAATTTTGAAATACTTTAAAACCAAAATTTTTTCACAACGTATCTGTAATTGTTTTTGTAATTTTTAAATATTTGTTGAAAAAACTTGCAATAAAAATTTGCCGTTAGTGTAAAAAAAAAAAGTTAAATATATTTTATAAACAAGGACATTTTTTTTAGCCCTTCATTGCTTTTTAAGTGCAAATACTGCTCCGTATTTTTTAGGGAAGAAGATGCACTAAAAATTCATGAAAAAAAGCATTATAATAAATTCTATAAATGTAACATATGCAAAAAGGTTATACAAAATTATAAACATTTTAATCGTCATACAAAAGAACATGAAGATACAAAATCTAAATTAAGTATTATTTGTAAAAAATCGTTTAAAAGACCAACACACCTTAATAGACATTTACTTACACATAAAGAAGAGAAACAAATATTATGTCCTGAATGTGGAAAAAAAATTTCCAGAAGAAATGCTATGAAGCGTCACCATAAAAGTGTACATAAAAAAGGTTATGATAAAAAAATTTTAAATTTAGTCAATTATACAATATCAATTTTTGATATTTATACATGCCAATATTATGATTTCAAGATTTTTCTACTAGAATTTTTTAGTTTAGATTATTATTTTTTATTAGATGAATGATAAATTTTTGTATTTGTGCATGCAATCTCATAATAAATATATTAATCCAAAGGAATATTTTATATTTATAACGTGTACAGACGTTTTAATTTACTAGAAGATAAGATAAAACAAAATTGATGATTGATTTGTTAAAAGTAAAGTTAACTTTATTACTATCATCATTTTAAAACATTTTGTCTTCTAATTCAAAGAGGAAAAATTTGAATTAAAATAGTAAAATTGAAACAATAAGATAGTGGAATACTTTTTTATTTGTCGTGTGGAGTGTATGAACACAGAAAAGAGGGGAAGTGATTGTGAGAGGTCTCAGATTAGACTTTATTTTGTTTCACATCTTATTGCCAAGATTTTGTTTAAGTTTTTGAAATACTCACCCCAAAAAATCTGCAAGGAGTTTGTTTTCAAAAACCGTTCTCTTCATAATTTTATATTTTCGGTAAGTAAATGTAGTGATATTTATCCGTATTTTTATGAGCAACAATGATTTATTAATAAATTTGTTATTATTAAAATTGAATTTATTAAGATAATTAGTTTCTAAAAGTCTGTTTTTTAATTCAGGCTGCTTAATTTAATAATTTGACAAAATATTTAAATAAAAAATAAACTAATAACTTCTTGTTTTCCTCATTAACTTTAAACACCGTGAATAGGGGGTTGGCGCGCAGAGCGCGCAGGGGGCAAAGCCCCACTAGTATATATGTATACATACATATATATACATCAACATTTTATCACATGTTAATCCGATGGTTTTTTCATTATGATTTTCTTCCGAAGATTTTGGGTGAAGCACTGGTGATGAACAAAATAAAAAAAAGTATTACGGTTGTACAACAATATGTATATAGATTATCTTGATGACCGGATGATAGAAGTTTTAGTCTATTGTTTTTGTCCAGGAGGCTTGCCCATACATATTCTTACATCCTTATGATATAATAGAAAGAGATGGATTGAATTTTCTGAGAAACAACCAAAAAAAATTAAGAATTATTAGTTATCAACGACTTTTAGATCACACTTCTTGTAATGCATCAAATCTATTGCAAAATTTTTAAAACAAAAATAAGTGGGGAAATTTTGACATTCTTTTGGCCAGATATATTCAAAGTCCCAGATATATGCAGCAAAATTATCAATATGCAATTGCAATAATAAGAAAATGTGGTAGATCTAATTTAATTGTAACAATAACATGTTATCATAAATGGAAAGAATTAAAACCGATACTTCATGATTCTCAAAAAATACTACTACTGATACTCCAAATACAACATTTAGATTATTTGATACAAAATTACGAATTATAATCGATGATATAGTAAAAAACAAAATATTCGGCAAAATACTGGCATATGTTGACACTATGGAATTAAAAAAAAGAGAGTTAGCGCATGCACAAATTATTGTTACATTACATCTAGATAATAAGCTACACATACCTGAATATGCTGAGGAATATATATCTTCTGAATTTCCTACGGACGATGTTACATTAGATAAATTAGTTTTAATGGCCCTTGTACACATAAGAGTCCGTGTTTTGAGAAAGATGAAGATTTCTGTAAATAAACTTCCAAAATATTTTACAGATAATACTCCAAACCAAATGGTTATTCGGAATATAAAAGGAGAAATAATCTTTCAGATAACTATAAATATAGTATAAAATGTTATCAGTTTAATATTTCAGTTGACAACTCAATGGATGTTCCTTACAACACATTTTCATTATAAAATATAAATTTTACATACACGTAGAATGTTGTAAAAAACCAAACAGTATGAAGTACATTTATGGTTACATACAAAAAAAAGGGATACACAGCCTTTTGAAAAATTTAATTGGCTACAAATCAAGAAGTGGACGCTAAAATTTATGACGTTATTTCACAGTTTATTGATGGCCAATACTTAAGTCCTATGAAGGCAGCATGGCATATGCAAGAATTTCCGACTTGCGGTAAAAGTCATTGGAGGATTCATTTAGATTTTCACACTGACAATCAACAAAAAATTATATCTGCAGAAAATGATATCAGTGATTATTTACAAGATTAAAAAACTACACTAACAGCTTTTTTTGAATTTATTAAATCGAATACAATAAAATATGTAAATATTAAGGAACATTACACTTTCCATGCTAAAAAAAAATATGAATTCGACGGAAAAGGTCCAGCGATTATACTAGCATGTGCAGATTAAATGTTCTATCACGTAAAGATCAACAACGTTTTTTTTTTAAATTAATTATAAATAAAGTAACAGGAGCAATTTTATTTAAAAGGTTGAAATACTATATTAAAGATAATGATACTTAAAAAAAAAAACAGCTATAAGTATGAGGTATTATGAATGATTCACAAATTTTGCTGATTTCTGATGAAAAGTAGTACGAGAAATAGATGTGATAATTTGGGACAAAGCTCGTATTATTCTTGAAACAGCTTTAGAAATAGTGAATGAAACGTTGAAAGATTTATGTAACTGTTGAAATCCATTTAGAGGAAAACTAATATTAGATGGTGAGTTTCGTCAAATCTTACCAATAATTAAAAATAGTTAAAGATCATAAATAATAGAACGAACAAAATATTCATATGTATAGCAAAAATTCACTATATTGAATTTAAAAAATAGTTTACTTTTCGCTTATGGAGATTTGTTATCAATGCTATTAGATATAGATAAAGGAAAGACTAAAAAATTTGAAATTCCCGCTGATTAGTTCACAAATAACGTTTGGTCAAAAATTTATAATAATAGAAATGATACTTCTTTAAACAATGTAATTTTTACAACACGTAACGATTACACAATTGTATTAAATAAAGAAGTTTTAAATAATACTAAAGGTGACGTTAAAATTTATCACATTATCGACTATACAACCCATAAAGGTGCAGATCAATTTTATGATGATATACATCAAAATTTCTGTGCGGAAGTTTTGAATATTATGAATTAAGGCCTTCCACCACATAAACTATATTGAAAAAAAAATTTTATAGTTGTGGTAATCAGAAATTGAAGTACATTTGATGGGTTGTGTAATGGAACAAGATTACAAATTTTAAAATAATTCATATACAACATCTAAGCAGAAATTATTACAGGTGAAAATGCAGGGAATAAAGTACTTATTCCGTGAATTACTCAAAATACTAGAAATTCTTCATTATTCCTTTTTATTCACTGTAGAAAACAATTTTCATTTGTACCAGCCTTTACAATGTCAATAAATAAATCACAAGGATCGAATTTCAACAAGGATGAACTGAACCTTAAAAATTAACTCTTTTCTCATGGCCAATCGTTTATCTTCCATTCAAGAAGTAAAAATCCAAGAAAATATACTTATAAAATAAGTCAAATAGTAAATTTGAGCTAAAAAATATTGTTTGGAGAGAAATATTTGATCAACAATTTTTTTAATAAACTTATATTTCTCTTTTGAACAGTTTAAGAATTTTTTAGATAAAAAAAATTAATTATCAGTTAACGAACGAAATTTTTTTTTATTTGGTGGTTCTTGGAGCAAAATTATTATAAAAATATCCGGTATTTTGATCGATCTTGTTTACATTATTATATACATAATTGTTTTATCTTTAGGTTACATTACTATACTATGATAATGTTGCAATGGCTTCCACAATTTTATTGTACTTTTTTTAAAAAGTTAATGTGTAATTGATGTGCCTCAAAAGTACAATGAATTGAAAAGGAATAATTGTAAAATAGCATCATTATACTATTCTTGATCGATTTTATAGATGGGCGGCAAAGGAGCGACAAGGAGTAGGTAGGAGGGGCCAGGGCCGGACAGCGGCGGCCATAGGTAGATAGGACAGGCAGGGGCGGATGAGGGGCCACGCAACCATTTTAATTCTTACAACTACATAGTAAAATATTATACATATGTATATACTTATATATATACATACATTAGCCGGGCTTTGCCCCCTACATGATCCGCGTGCCGACCCTCATGCCTCGATGACCTTTTTCAGTAAAGCTCTACATTTTTTATCTAAGCTTTTGAAATAATACCCATTTTTAATCTGACTCGATAAATAATTAGATCGTTACAGCACATTTATTTTAAAATAATAAGTGTTAAATTATTATTAAAACAAAAAATGTCTAGAGATAGTTCCATTTCTGTGCTTAATAAACATGGTCTTTAAGATCTTTTAGTAACTGTACTGAATTTGTAAATTGATTAAGATCTTGTAATATGTCACAATAATAAGATAATAAAGAAGAATGTAGGTGTATTTTTCACAGTTATAAATTACACGCCATTGCGCCATTATTGCTAACGCACCGACATGCCATTTGACGAATATGCTTTTTTAAGATACAGCCATATAGACCCAACAGGAGCAATTTTGAATCATTATTTATTTTAAAATTGATCGTTAGGATTCTTATTATCACTCGACACAGCTATTAGGAATAAAGAGGTTTTCTAGTTATTGAGAGCGGGATGAAAATGTTTTCTGCTTACTTAGAGTAAGTAGTGAAATAAACGTACTTCCAACCCTGTGCATATATTAAGCCATTAAAAAATTAATATCAACGATTGGTAAATCATAGTTTTCTACTGCAAAATAACTTTGAAAACTAGGTTTTTTCATGTTATTTCGCAATATCTCCAAAACAAGGGGTTGTATAGAGAAAAGTTTCGTGTAAAGGTTGTTGAGCGGATAATTTACCGGATAAAAAGAGCGTTTTTACAATTAAAATAAATTTTTTTTATCACTAAAAACCTGTGTTACATTGTCAGAAGACGAAAATTAAAAACGATTAAATAACTAATGTGAACAATAATATAATTCGACACAATTTAGAAATCATATAGTTATATTTACCATGAACGAAATGCACCTAGTCAGATTACACAAAAACAATATGGTGATTTATTGCAAAATTATTGAGGTAGAACTTTGACACACTATTACTTGCGTCACCACAAACATATTGCGATGGAAACAATTAAAATGGCGTGGTAAGAAAACAATCTTAAAACATGCTGATCTTCAATATTTTCTAATGAGTAATTTTTTTGTAACTTACAAAAGCCCATTTTTTATGTATTTAAACTTTGTCAATATGAAACTTAGAGCTTTGTGATAAAGTACTTTCTATTGCATAGGCTTTTTGTATGAATTTTGAAGGAAAAAATGTTCTTGTGCGACTAACAGTAGCCGAGTTGCGATACTTTTACTTTTATTCTCGTGGCGGCCATTCCAATTAATTTTTTGACTAAGGACTAGTACCTATTTCTCCTTGAATATTTATTTGATAGTAGAAAATTACGTCCTGGTCGACTTGATCAACGCTTTTGTCATAAACAATTGATGATCCCAGTGAAAAATTGTGAATAGGCTGCTGCCGATGAGCGTTCGCATCCAGTGGTGAGCTGAGCACGCCGAAGCGGCTCAACGCGTGATAGACAGTCCGTCGGCAGCACTGCTAGATATTTGATTGCATAATTATTTAATTAGTAATCAAAACATCTACGAATATAATTTTGGACTTTTCTATCGTAATTTTTTTCCCAGCATTACGATAGTAGTACTTGTTTTGTTGGATATTAAGTACAAGGGACATTAATATTCTTTTATTTTAACACAATAGCTCTACAGCCTATGTCAAGCATTTTAATGTGTAAGCAATCATTTTCTTAACATTTTTTTGTACACCACACGAATAAAAAACCAAATTTGGGCCATTTTTTGCGATGAAATTGCTGTAGAGCTATTCTGTTTAAATGTTCTAATAGTTTCGGTTGGCAACAAAGCAAGCGTGGTAGCTGCCTACACATACACCGGAGCCTCAATATACTGAAAGTGTAACAAAAAAAATTACTTGCTCCTGCGAAGGAGGGTGCGAAGGAAACCGTTGTGGAGGCTGTGCGCACAGCTTGAAGTGCACCTAACTACGTTCACGTAGCCGTGGTAAAGTGTGTGGAAACAGCGAGTCACCGATGACAATCGAGTAGTTACGTGATAGTGACAGTGACGACAGCAGCAGTAATCAAGTCGACGATGAAGCTATAGACACTATATTGGAATGTATTAAACTGTGTATTAACCAAAATATGTCGATGTATAGCAGTGAAGGAAATGATGATAGTAGTGACAATATTAAACAACTGACGGTTAAAGTCGATAGGTTAACATTAAAAATGTATTACTTGATTTTTTTTTTTTTTTAGTTGTACAAGTGTAAAGACAGATTTTTTTAAATTTTTCGTACAATAAATAGCTAGAAAATGCTTGGTTGATTTTTTAAAGTACTACCTAAAAAAAATTAAAATCGGCCGAAAAATAACCAAAATATAAAGAAATTTTTTTCTTTGCCCCAATTTGAAAGTCTTTCGATCAAACAATCTCCTTTTACTCGAGCCAAACAAATTCAAACGGCACATAACTCTAATTACTAATAAATATTTTCCAACCAAAAAAACGGCCCGTATAAGTGTCAATGTATGACATTACGAACTTCAAGTAATGAATAAAATGCATGCAAACTTTCTGTAAAAAATATTTATGAATAAACATTTGGTAAATTGAACAATTTAAAAAATTATCTCGGATTCTAGATGTCCTGGAGCAACTTTTTTTTTTAATTCGTAGAAGATGACAAGCAATCTAAATGACAGTTGCGTGACGATATGTTCATCTATTGCTCAGTTATTGCCAAAAAATGCCACCCGAAAAAGATGCAATGTTGTTAACGCCATTTTGAAGGTCAAAATTAATAATAATCGACACAGCAATAACAGTTCCATAAGATCAACGTTTTGACGAAAAAAATTATTTCTTAATGAACTATTTTTTATAATGCAGAAAGGTCAAATTTTTATTTAACATTAGAGACCTTTTTAATTAACACATGAGATATTACGAGAACTGATGATTATTTTTTACCAAACATTTTTTTTCCGTTGAGGGCAATAAGATACTTATTTAAGGAAAATTTAAATATGCTGGCACTTTTTTTTCGGTGTAAAAAATTATTGAAATCTTCGGATATTTCGTCGGTTTTTTGCTATTAAGTAAATAAATAATCCATGAATCACAATCCATTAGGACTTAAAATAATTGATTTAAGTTATCTATAAAACAGAAATTATAAAAAAAAGTTGATAAATTGCAGCCTTCTAGTTATATTTAAAAAATTACAATTTTCGTAATTTTTTCGCATAGAAGCCCCTATTTAAGGATGGTCGGGAGTATCATTTTGCGGGGGATGCGGTAAGGGGGGTCCTGTGTTATAAGATAGAGAAAATGCAGTGATACCAACTTATGATGGACAAATTTAAAAACAAATAAATTATTCTACATTGTATGTTTCACAAGTTATACAAATAAAAAATCATTTTTGAGAAATCATTAATTGATGTTGATGATCCACGAGTAGCTTACAGTGTTTATATTGAATAAAATTATCGAGGGATTAAAGCATATAAATGGGGCAACAGCACAGAGCGCACATCATTTAATTTTTCCTCTATGATGTTGCAGTCTTGCTTTGTCATATATATCTGTCATAAAAATCGTGATTCCGCTGCTGAATATTTTTATACGCATAACCTAGAAAAAAAATGTTTCGATGGAAAGGAAAATTTGTAACAAAAAAGTTTATAATGCAATGCTGCAACGTCGTCAGAATGGACTGGACAGAAAAAAAAGCGAAATTTATTTAAAAGATAACGAGCATGATAACGAGACGTTTTGTGTTGAAGGCAACAGAATCGTGAATCTTCAACATATGTCAAAACAAATGATTTGTTTCATTTGCAATGACAATTTACTCTTACAAGACATTGAAAAAAAATATATTAAGGGTCTTGCTCCAATTTTTTATGTACGGTGCCAATACTGCTTGCATGTAAATATTGTCAATAGTGGAGAAGAATTTTCAAGTACATCAAGTGGAAGTAAACTATTTTCTATTAATGCTCAAGCAGCATTGGGTAATTATTGTTTTAATAATAATTATCATTATTAAGGACATAATTAAAAATTTATTTATTCAGTGTTGTGTAATTTTTTTTGGAATTAATTAAAGGAGCAGTTCATACTGGGCTGGGCCAAGTGCATTTGAGTAAACTATGCGGAGCTATGAATCTACCTGATGTGTCGTTC
>JAPYYV010011169.1:0-10928 GCA_030522625.1 Copidosoma aretas | reverse complement strand
GGTTTTTTTTTTTTATCAAAGAAAATCCACAATTTTTTTGGTATCCAAATTGTTAGTGATCGAATGAATTCTCGATGTCACTCCCCATGGTATGATAAAGTAAGTGGTTTTTGTCGATTTAGACAAGATCTGTTGGGAGCAAGGAATACAATAAAAACAAAGATGGTGTTTTGTTGGTTATCGCAATGTTTCGTCAACGAATTTGTCGACCTCTTCAGGCTTTATTAACGACCAAAATCACATGACAAACAATGTAACATTGATACCTAAGTATGCAACACACACTTGATTGTAAAATAAAATTAGAATTTTCATGTTATGTAGATATTTTATGTCTTACTTAAGAAGGTTGTTGTCAACTAAGAGACCGTATTCATAAACATAGTATTATACAGACTTATCATAATAGTTTTTAGATAATTTTACGACTATTGTACGACTAATGGAAAAAATGTATTTCCACAAAATCTTTTTTTTCATAGATACAAAGCTGCCTTAATGAGGAAGCAAAATATATTTCGATAAATTTATAGGTGTCAACTATAAATAACGCACTTAATATTGCTTTTATGTACAAGAATCACTAATCCCACTCATTATTCACACTTGAGCGATACCTTACATAATAATAATGAACCCCATATTCCATGCACATCATAGCAAATTGATGCCAATGTTTTAAAAAGTCTTAGAGACGTATGGAGTTGTCTTATCTACCAAATATGGGACATATTATAATTAGGATACCTATCCTACAACTTATATTATATGTGGTATTCTTGTATATTAAATTTTTTACAGCATAAATAGTTTTTTAATAAAGTTGAAGGTATTTTATTATTTTTGTAAATTTTTTAAATTGTTTATTAAGTTTCGACGTAAAAAAGTGATTTCTACAGCAATTAATTTTCAACACATTTGATTGAAAAAATGAAGTAAAAGCTATGAATTGTAGTACATTGAGAAACATGTATTTGAGCTTTATATTATGTATTATTAATTACTTTCGATTGACATTCGCTTATATATATACACATTTTATATATTACACTAATTCACAGTCAACTAGGACACAGTTTTAGAATAATAACAACAACCGTCACACGAAGAAAATGTTACAGAAATTTTCACTGTTAAGAAACAGCAAAGTTGGGATCGATGAATTTTGAACATAATTTTCACTGTAGCTTTACGGTATTTTGTTTCTAATAGTTCAATTTATCTTTGCTGGCTGTACTTTATACGGTATACCGCTAAATTATAATTTATTCCCGGACAAAGAGAATGGATCATGTTAGGAGTAGTCCGCATAATATGTCGATGATGTAGACGTTTATTTTATAGATGTACAAATTTGTACTTTCGACCTATTATCAAATATCACGATAAAAAGTTTATCCAACAGAGACGATTTTGTCCATGATAAAAAGGAATAGCTACAGTAAAAGTTATAGTTAAAATTATTCTGTCAAAACTTTACCGATGCTTTTATAGTAAACATTTTTGTAACTTTTTTCTCTGCACATGGTTTTTATTGAAAAATTTGTTAGGATTTTTTTCACGTAATAAATCTCAACTCAGTAGCAGTTAATTGTAAAGGATTCTGTTTGCCTTACAAGACTGTATACTACATACATAGATGAAAAACAATGAGGCTATCATATAAATTATAAAGGTTGAACGTGATCAGCGTTTGGCATGGACTTGGCGTTCGTGCCTTCTAAGATGCCCAGTGTTGGTAAACGGACTCTGACAGATGAAGCACCAATCATGAGCTTGACCCGTATGAACGCGCATGTGATTGACGAGAGAGTGTTTTTGTCTGAAGAATTGCCAACATACGGAGCACTTGAATGGTCTCTCGCTCGTATGGGTCCTCGTGTGGGTTGCAAGATGATCTTTCCTGCTAAATGTTTGCGAACACACTGAGCACTTAAAAAGCTTCTCGCCTGTATGGATTTGATAGTGCCTCGTGAGGTCGGATTTTCTGCTGAATTTTTTCGAACATACTGTGCACTCTAAAGGATTCTCGTTCAGATGGATCTGCATGTGCCTCGTGAGGTCGTACTTTCTGCTGAATCTCTTCGAACACACTGTGCACTCTGAAGGCTTCTCTCTAAGATGGATCTGATGCACGTGCCTCGTGAGATGGTCGTTTCGGATGAATTTTTGCAAACATATCGTGCACTGAAAGAGTTTTTCTTGTGTATGGGCATGCGTGTGCTTCGTTAAATCACCTTTATGGCCGAATGTTTTTCCGCAGACTGAGCATGGGTGGGATTTCACTTCCTTGTGGACGAGTTCGTGCACCTTCATCTTGGACGACACCGTAAGAATTATTCCGCATACATCACGAAGATAGGCACTTGCCGAAGAGCTTGCGCTAGCCTCGTCATTGTGGCTGGAATTCTGGTTATGACCCTTGAGCATTGTACCTCAGAAGTAAAATATCTCACCAGATAAGATTCTGTGGACTGTGCACCAGGAGTTTACTTGAAAAGTTATTTTTCTGTCAACACACAATGATAGAAATCAGAAATGTATATTATTACCACGATATGACATTAATCTTGGGCACAACAAACGTGCGTGAAACTCAAGTTCTTCCAATGAAATTATATTCGAATGAAATATTATAAATTGGAATTACTTGCTCTGAGTCGTAAATCTAAACTACTTGGAGAAATAATAGAAAACGATATGGTGGCACTTTTTGCATTAAAATTGAGTTGCATAAATAGTTTTTAAATATTTTTTCATGACTACTTTTCGTTTAGCCCATTAAATACAAGTAATCCATTATTTACATAGAAAAGTAGTTGAATATATATGCAATTTCAATTCATTAACACGTAAATAGCAGACCTAATCAAGAGTTGACCTTTGCAGCGGTACAAAGTAATACAGCTAGAGCTTATACATTATATTCTAACTACTGAACTATAGTTATTATGTATAATTGAACCATGACTTTTGGTTTTTTAAAACGAAAATCTCTTCTTACCTAGATTTCTAATCCTTAAACGAAAATGGTTGTTGTCTAGTCCAAGTGCAGTGCTGTGCTTGAACAACAGGCATTGGCTCTTGATTACAACAATAATTTCTGAAGTTTATTTTGAAATAAATTTAATCTGTCACTCGAGTTAACTAATCATGCAAACTCGTTCACATACTCACACGTTATAGGTAAGTTGATTGAATGTCTATACCAAAATTTTAATTATGTGTTCTCAAATTGTATTTCTTGGCTCTTGCGAGTATAACTAATAAAATCGATCTGTACAATTGTATGCTCAAAAAGCAAATGAAGTCACAGTAGATGATATAATTCATATGTCTGTAGCTACTAACGACAGCAGAGGAATAAGGAATGTTAATAGTATGATAATAAATGTTGGCTGTTCATAGATAGAAGTACAATTTTACGACGCTTTGTAGCAAAGCTGGCCTGACATAAAATGATTCATGGAAAAATTAGTTATCAAAACATAATGCATTCTACAATTCGGATATAATAACATTTAAGGTTTGAGTCACTCAAATCATAAATGGTATGCTTATTAAAAATGTTAGAATATTTTTGAAAAGCTCAACCTTTACGCCTTTCGTGTTAGTGCGATTCATCATAATAATGCATTACGTCTATACGATACGATATTACCAGGTGTTTACTCTTGTACGGTTATCAAATATTATTACTACGTGAAACACAATTTCATTTTTCATATTTTCTTAGAAAGTTGTGAAGACTACAAATAAAATAAGATGAATGTAGAATACATTTACGCGTAAGTCGTATTTTCAGCTGCTTTTTATCATCAATGATTGCAACAAATCACTTTTCTCAGAATCGATTGGAATAATGAGTCGCCTATTTATGATACACAAAAATGTATAATCCAAACTGCGTCTATACTCATTAAGGCGCTTTGAAGCCGTATCGATAGCTATCGAGTCTGAGATTATAATATTTATTGAGAGTTTTTTATGTGCGTGGTTACACTCTTAAAAATGGATAAAATGAAATTACTATTTGGAAAGATCCTAAAGTCATAACAATGCCTCTAAAATACGAAAAAAATATGTCTATATATTTGCTTGTGTTCCTGTGTGCTCACACAATTTGTATAACATTGTAGCAGACAGCAAAATTAATTAACTAAAACTCCACACGGTGCTGTTATTTTTCTATACACTAGTATACACATTCATCCATGATATTCACACATTATGATCTCAGGCGTTCATAGTTTTATAATAATATTAATTTTACAATTTATTGTGAACTCGATAAAATCAAAGTAAATAAAAAACGAATCAATGAAATTGAAATTTTTTTCAGCAATGATGGGTATCCAAAAACAAAAAAACTTACACTACATCCATCGTAAAATATCATATCTGTCAAAGAAATACTGAGATATGACTGATTACATACATTCCCCATTTACACTCACGCACACCTAGCTACTAAATATTTTTGATTCCATCTTAATACGTTTTTTTGTATATAAATAAATGATCCTTTAGAATTTCTATCGTAAAATATCCTTAAAAAAACGATAAAAATCTGTAAAATCTATTTTTTCCAAAAAATCGAGTTTCAGAAATAATGAAAATGAAAATTAAGAAAAAAAAAAAGAATGCATTGAAATTTTTTTTTTCGACAACTAATTTATATTCATAAACAAAAAAAAGCCCGGAATGATTGAAATCGGCGAAAGAAATCCTGAGATACGTCAAATTATATACTTTCCCTATTTACATCCACGCACATCCAGCTACTAAATTTTTTTAATTTTAACTAAATACGTTTTTTTATGTGAAATTTTATATTCTTTTAGAATTCCTATCGTAAAATATCCTAAAATAACAATAAATAGTTTAAAAATCAACTTCTCAGAAAAAATCTATTTTGAAAAATCGATAAAATTGAATTAAAAAAAAATATACCAGCAAAACCCAAATTTTTTTTTTCAGCGGTGATAGGAATCTAAAAACAAAAAAAAAACAAGCCCTGTTAGATCAAAATCGGTTGAGGGGATCCTGATACAACTGATGACACACACACACACACACACACACACACACGGACATTTTCCAACAATGATCCATTTTGATTCTAAACTTTATAAAACGTGTTTATAACATGTTTTTTCGAAATGATATGATTTTTCGTCCACAGCAAAGCTTTCTCTACAAGGAAGCAAAAAGATACAGCAGCTTTGTCGACAATATAAATTATATACACATATTTGGGTGATTCTCCCGTAACATGACTCAAATAGTGTCCAGGCCTCGTGCTCCTACTTACCAATGAATTTAAACAAGGTAAAATTGGTTATATATATATATGCTGAAAGTTGAAAGCTTTCTTTTACATGAAGCTTCGAAATGATGTACCACCAAGAAAATTACAAGAATAGGACTAAAATGTCAGTTTACACCAGTGTCCTGAGCGCAATTTTCCACCAAAAAGCTCCTACCCTTGAAAAATAAAGCTTTTTTGGCGAGTTCATGCATATACGTTATGAACTACGGTAATCATGGATTATATTCGTACTCTATTTATATTGTTTATCAACCAATAAGTACGAGTTATCACTGCATACATGTTGTCCGGTGATTTGCACTAAAATCATGATTTTAACACAAATTGCTTTATAAATGCACTTATTACTCTAACAATACTACCTAACGATAACATTTAAAAGTACAGGTCTAAAGTAAACAAATGTATACATGCCAGTTCTGTTAAAAGTGTTGACCTCTTAAATAGCTAAGTGTTTTATCTTTTGTGTTTTGCGCGTGCAAAAATTTCCGTCAGTTCCAAGCCTACCAAAGTCGGTTTTTTTCTTACTTAAGGCAAAATATTATGACAAAATTTTTTTTCCAGCACTGACAGTTGGACATACGATACATGTGTCTCGGCGTTTGGACCAAAAAGCCTTTTTTTTATGAGATACGTCAGAGAATGTCGATCCTACTTTCAACGCTGGTAGCGTTAAGAAAGCGCTAACAATAAAGTGTTCAGTTAAAGAGGTCAGCTAGCCTGACGAAACATCAAGAAGTCATGATAAAATTTGTGCTCCACTTTTAACCAAGTCTATGTTTGTTTGAATCCTCAAGTAATTTGATATTTTGTGGGAGCAAGACGATAGAGATCGCTTTTATAACCATCATTGGATTTACAACAATATTAATAATACTTGGAATTTGGAGACTTTGGAAGTTTGGAATCAATGAAACGAATAAGACAAACTGTACGTACAAAGCGAACGAACCAAACGAACGAACGCTGATAATCGAACGGTCCCATTGATATAACCTATAAACCTGCAGTATTGAGTGATTCACGCTATTCATATTTTATGCCCCCTGGCCCACCCCATCCGCATACGAAAACAATGGATACCGAAAGACAGCAGGTCAGAAAGCAGCTGGAGATACTCGTCTCCCAGAAGTACGAAATTCCACTGCCCGCCAAGTCCATCGTCGCCAGCAATTAGAGCAGTGAACTGTCCACAAACGCAAGAAATCAGGGCAGCAACCTTTACTGGCAGTCCAGGCACACGTCATTGCAACATCTAGAAATGCTGGATCTGTACTCGAAAAGCGTGGCCTTGGCTCCTGCTGGGTCTTAAGAACTTGCGCTTGCCTACGCGAACAGATCAGCTCTTCTGTTTCATTTTTTCATAGATAATCGAATTAGCAATTTACTGGATATTGATAGGGCTCTTGAGATTACAGAAGATGAGCTATTGAAAGCCAAGTTGTACTGTCGCAAGAGCCGGTGCCTGACTTTGGCTGGTTTGTCTGGCAACAGGAAAGCATTTGAGTGCTTTGGTAGGATTGCTGATGCTGATAAGAAGAAGCAGCCACCCGATCGGAAAAAGACTATGGATTCCTTATACGAATGTAAGGTCCATCTACTATTGCCATAAGATAATCTCTATATGGCCCAAGTATGTCGTGTTACCAGGGGAATTCATGGGCTCTGTATGGTGACCGTAGATTCCGGCAACATTAAAGTGCCCATGTACGGCCCGTAAACACTAAAATGTACATCAACAGGTTATGTTTCCCGACTCCAAAACAGCGTGAACTCTATATTTTCATCATTGCATAATGGATAAGGCTTTGGAAAAACGTTTACAAAGTAAAAAATTCTGCTAAGGATAATCTTAATTGTACTTTAAAAGGATTATACTTAGTAAAGATGTTCTGACCTGTTACACGGCACAACGGGCCAGTGGGAATAAACCTATTATGTCCACGACTGATTTTTTTACATGTATTAAGGTGGCTCATCACCCCTATATAGCTCATATGTTTAATATTGTATAATAAATGTTTATTGAATGTTACGAGAAGTGCCATTTAACCTAACAATAATACAGCTAGTGCTAAATATCATGCAATTTTTTTTATAAAATTTTGTTGTTAAATTCTTCACATACCGAAGCTTGAAAAAAAATTCAATAAATTACCTTACTTTTATTCAATTTACATCTGACTTTTAATTTTTTGGGCTCATTCTCTTCCTTGAACAAATCCATTGGGAGTCATCCCAGACAAAATTGCAAAAACTAGGATAGGATTCTCAAAAAATTCAGTTATTTATATAGAAATATGAAAAACAAGTGAACAATTGAATTTTCTGGGAAACCTATTCAAGTTTCTGCAATTTTTTCCGTGGTGACTCCCAATGGATTTGTTCAAGGAAGAGAATGAATCCAAAAAATTAAAAACCGGATGTAAATTGAAAAAGATTACGGCACTTGATTGAATTTTTTTTCAACCTTCGGTATGTGAAGAATTCAACAACAAAATTTTATGAAAAAAGTCGCATTATACTTAGCACTAGCTATATTATTGTTAGGTTAAGTGACACTTGTCAAAACTTTAAATAAATATTTATGATAAGATCTTCAAAATATTCGCTATTCAGGGGTAATGGTACGTTAATGGTACGTACTTATGTCTATTAGCATATTCGATTTCTTTCTAAACAATTGCATTAATTCTGTAGACGTTATGCTTAACTACTATGCACAACTCACTAAAGGGCAAATAGAAAATCACAAACTCATAAGTACTAGGACAAATAATTAATAATTGTGTTGATTAGGATGGCGGACGAGATAATGGATACAAAAAAAATGACTTTAAGACAAGGACGGAAATGTAATAAAGCCTTAATTCAATGTACCTATGTATAAATGATGACTGAAATACTTATTTATATATTTTGTATCAAAAAATTTCCTTAGATTGCTATGTTGTATAATTCTGTAAATACACTGTTTATAGATAATGATCAATAATTTTGCATTATACATTTTAATATATTTACCCACATCATCCAGTTAATCTGATTGATGTATAATGACATGCAAAATAGGTGAATAATAAGTATAAGGGAGAGGAGGGCAAGGTGAACTTGGCAGGTAAATCGGGCACCCTGTATTTTAACCAAATGGATTAATTTTAGTCAATGAATTATTTTTTTTCCTATCATTTAATCTTAATGTTTTATTTCGCTTGGACTTTTTGGTCAAAAAAAGTAATATTGAGGTAATGAAATTTTTTTTGGAAAATCAGAGTCAAAATACGTGCCACGTCGAAAACTTGTAACATATTTTTGAAGAACAAAAAAAAGGTTTATAGTTTTGGATTAAATTGTGTTTGGAAGTTTAATTCAAGAACTTTCAGGAAAAATTCGAATTAGTAGCCTACGACGTTTAGAAAAATAGGTATATAGAATTAAAAATGAGATGTGAAGGGGGCACGGCGGGCATCAACGAGAAGGGCAGCGTGGGCACGGGCAGCTATAAATTATCAGCGCATAGCAGAACAGCTGAGCGTTCTTAACCGAACTTTTTATCTCTTCCAAGGTAAGTACCTCCTTTCAAAAGGCAAGGCAACGGTTTTTTTAACAGAGAATCTTGTACTGAGGGTAATCATCAAAGACCTTAGGATAATACAAATAGATTAAATTATTCAGTTGTTGAAAATTATATCTTATTGAATACTTTCTTGAGCAATCATAAAACGCTAAACTAAAAAGTAACTATTATGTCTTTTGAGAATGATATTACATTTGAGACTATTTTGCTACTACTATTTAATGCAAAACAACCTAAAGTATTTATATTGCTAATTAAATAAATGTTCTACTTGAAAGTAAAAAAAAATTATTGAACTTTGATTTCAACATTTAAGTAATATCACTTGATGAAGGTTTAAAATAACAATCAAATAGCTACTAGTGGAAATTAAAAAAATGTATTATTTTATTCAATAGACATGAAAATATAAATACCTCATCTATAAATATGTACCAGTTAACCTATAAACGGTGTTAAACATAAATAAAGTTACCTATACTTACATATCTCTTTCTTTACTGTCCGTGCCCATGCTGCCCCACCCTGAGACCCGCTTTGCCCCGTAGGAAGGCAGGGTGGTCTTTTTTTAGAGGTATTATGAATTATGTTTTACAATGCTATTGTGCACTTGATTGAATTAGAATGTTATTAAATACTATTCTACAGGTCTTCTGCTTTAAGAAGCACCCTTGATCACTAACATTAATTAGAAAAGATATTAATGGGAGCTTGGTAAAGTTATGATGCTCGTACCGATGCCCCCCTCTCCCTTGAATATAAGGTAAATGACCCAGTAGTTGGCCACCGTAGTAAGTCTATACAAAGAATTCCCGTTTACAACTAAAAAAGAATGTTTGTTTAATAATTTTCTATCGCTATTTGAAATCTGGGGATCCATTCACCTGATGAAATTAATATGAACCCATTTTACAAATTTAATAAATAATCAACACGTATTGTGTTCGTAGGTCGAATGCCCCAGTACTTGGCCAAGCAAAATGAAATCTGTCCTGGTGGCCAGATTTTTAGTCCCAGTTCTTGGCCACTCCATTAGCGATGAAAAGACATTTTAGGAGATCGCCGTTTTTCAATAATAACTTAACGAGCGTTGTTGTAAGTTCTTAGTGTAAAAATTAAAAAACATCCAGTGATATTTAAAAAAGTAAAAGCTAGACAAAATACAAAAGAAAGTTGTCAATGATTAAAAAATGCGTTATCTTAAATTCAATCTTTTCGCAAAAGGCAAGTTAGCTTAGCCTTTTTTGTGTGTTTGTTTTGCCATTACTTATCTGTAAACAAAACAAATTATTGATCAAAATTTTGTTTTTTTGAGCAAAGAATGCATTTATATAGTAAGAAATAATGTAAGAAAATTTGTATTGAATACTTACTGTAATAAGAATTTCGAATAGAACCAATCAAATGTTTTAATTAGTTGATTATTTAATAATATGTAGGGAACGTACGACAGCACTGTCACGCACAGCTCAAAGGCCAACTACTGGAACAAAGGGTTATGTTTACACAAGACCCAGTACTTGGCCAGGTGGTCAGGTACTGGTCGAGCGACAAATTCATGTACCATTGATTGGCCACGAAAATTTGAACATAAAAATGATTAATTATCATTTGGTGTGTATCACACGTTATTAAGTAAGCAATGAGCTTTTTAAAAATACATAGTTTAATAACAATATAATCATACGAAATTAATTAAACCTCAACAAACACAACGAAATTCTTGAGCAATTGCAATTTGCTAAGAGACGTAATGCATAGTGTCCCTGGTAGCACACAATGCACAAGAAAATTGCATAAGACGATGCTCGGTCTGCTTCCGCTGACTTACATCATTCTGCTGCAAGATACATGCACAAGATGATTGCACAAAAAGTGCATAATACTTGCGTAAAGTTACTTGCACAAATTTGTCTACCCTAACGCACTCGCAAGTGCATCAGACGTGCACAAGAAATGCACAGAGGCGCGTTTGCACGACGGTTGCACAATAAGTGCCAAAGACTTGCATAAAGTAAC
>JAPYYV010011168.1:0-10928 GCA_030522625.1 Copidosoma aretas | reverse complement strand
AGAGTTAGATACAGGTGATAATTTAGAAAGGAAAACTATTCACGACATCTGAGTTTGATAAATAAAAGTTGTTTGTAAAAAGTTTTCCGTTCCTATTTGCTATATATTATTCAAACAATTATAAGCTTTGGTTAGGCATTTTTATTAACATGAAAAACTAAGGGTATTCATCAAACTCTTGAACCGTTATTATACTAAAAAGTTCTATTCGTCTCAACCTTTTATATAATGCGTATGTTGAAATGTTATGAACAAAAAGATAGTCTGCCATTTTTCATCAACCGCCATTTTGAATTTAAGAAAACATAACATAGCTTCCGGTACTGTACTCGTTATGCCCCTTCACTTGATACCCATGTCGAACTAGTTGTAAGAAAAAGGTAGTCCGCCATTTTGTCTCAGTGGCCATTTTAGATTCATACTGAATTAGCACGGCTTATTGTATTCTATTTTTTATGCCCTTTCATTAGACACCCATGTCAAAGTGGTGCGAGAAAAAAAAAATCCGCCATTTTGTGTTCGCCGCCATATTGGATTTCGAATAAAGTAAACTATTTCCATGCATTCAACTGTTTTTACTCTCTCATTTGATACCTATATCAATGGTGTTGCAAAGAATATGGTAGTCCACCATTTGTTTGGCCGCCATATTGGAATTAACCATGACATAAAGTATGCTATGTTTTGCGTAAATAGTACTGTTATAACTATACAACGATATGATTCACGAAATTGTTATGTAATATGAGGAAAAAATCGTTATATACTATTTTTTACGTCTTTTGAACAAGTTTTAGCAAAAACTGTGAGGTTATAGAGGCGCAGCTAATTCCATGGTATACCTAACCAAAAAAGCGGTAGCTGAAATTGTCCGCTATCCTCTTAGGAAGCCATAGCTACTTACAGAATCGATTTTCATCAAAAACTCTGCTTGATAATAATTTTGCCCACTTCAATCCAGGCTGCACCCACTGTGCAACGGTAGCGCTCAGTGGCTTTTCAGAAACATTTGCGCGGTATCGTAAGTGGAGACCTAGGAGTAAGTAGGAGTGTCTCGTTTCGCCTACTTTAATTCTTATACCACTTTCTGCATCTACCGACGCGTCGTATAAGGATTAAAGTAGGACAAACGAGCCACTCCTGTGCCAACGATATTATTCCAAAAGGGTTTGAGCGTAATTGTGGATGGTGTATAGCGATTCCTAATGGCAGTGTTGAGCTTGATCGACGTTTAAGTTAAACAAAACAAGCTATGTTGCGTCTACTTTACAATAAGACATGTGCAAAAAAATTTCCACCACCACCATCATGTGTTAGCACAAGGTGCTCACACGTACTACAAATCCTTCCTTGCGGTGGAGTCGGTGTATTACCGTAAAAGTAAGTATTGGTATCAAGTAAACGACAACGGACCGTAGCACTTGCACAACAACATCGAGCCGGCAAACACTTGCACAACATCATCTCGCTAGTGTCGTCAAAGTCGGGGGGGAGCTTACGCGCGCACCAATAGTCGGTCGCATATAGAAAGTGTAATTTCATATGTATCTGCAGCGCATGGAGAAGACCCCCGATCATGTGCAAATCCTTTTGAAATAATATCATTGGTACAGAAGTGTCTTGTTTCGCCTACTCCAATGTTCATGCCACTTTCCGTCACTACCGCTGCACTGTGACTCCACTCACGAGACCACGCAAATACTTTTGGAATATATGTATTACAGTGTACACATACTTATCGCATAGCGATTCTCTTCCACACTCATCTCTCATTACAAGCTGTACAAATTTAAAAGGCTTATTTCTTTAACTTGACACTTATGAATATTTTATTGACGTCTTTGTAAAGACAATACTCTTGATATTTTGACAACAATTTTCCAATTTACTATGTTATCTAGTCATTTTCAATTCTCTTAATTTTCGAGGATAAAACATTGGAAAAAAAGTAAATGAAAAATATGTTAAGAGTACATGTTACATACTTAGCATTAGAAAAACACACGTTAAGATCCATAATTATTAAATCATTTTTTTTTTACAACTATTTCTAAACCAAAAGTAACCGAATAACTGTACAAATACTAGACCAAAATGATATTTAAAAAATAACGTAATTACAAAGAATATCCTTTAAAATACACAGAAAAAATACAAAATTATAGCTATAAGAATACTTGATAAATAACTTTAAAAATGAAATCAATGAAAGTGTAAAAATGCATTATCATGTTGTATACAATTTTTTTTGGAAATCAATAAAAATTATGCAAAATTCGCATTCGATACAAAACATCTTAAAAACTATACAAAATCACATTCAAGATAAAAAAAAATTGTTTCTGATGTCGGCAAATAATCATCTGCTACACTCCATGCAGTTGTTGAGACTGCATTGCTGATATACTACATACACGTCCACGGGTGTGTAGTGTCTGCTGATGAAAACGAAATTGTTTTCCCAGCATTAGTGGTCCCTATCCAGAATCACCTGGAAAAATGGGCGGTACTCTGCCCGCAATTCCAACTCCTTAAACGCCAATCGACCCCTGAGGAACGAGTTTGCATCTTTATAGCGAGGATTACTGATGAGATTACATGCTAGCAGCATTTGGTCCTTTAATTGTTGATGATACTAACACAGACGTCTGCAGTCAGTAAGTGTGTCGTATCACTGACTATTTATCTCAACTCTACAGAAAAACACTTTTTTAACGATGAAATCATCCATTTTTTGGTTCCACACTTTTTTTCGTAATAATTCTGGAGACTCTTGAAACTGTCTCCGTCATACTCGTAAAGACACTATTTCTTTGTACATTCTTTAATTTCCTTACTACTGAATAGAAAGATAAATTTTTACAATGAAAAATTATTTAATACAACGCCAAGAAAAAGCCATCGTTGTAGACACTCGAAATTTAGTCAAGACGACTTGGGCAGCGTTGGACAAAAATTAACTGTGACAGGACGAGTAATTTTAAAAAAGGCAAACCAAGAGTAAAATCTCTTCTGAACCTTGGAAACGATTACCTCCTTGTTCGAAAGCTGAAGAACAAGCAGAAAACCGAAGTCACCACCAAGCGAAAGAAGTTAATTTTTTTGCATCCTGGGATACATAATGGTATGAAACGTATACCACACAAAAATTTTAAACATGAAAGAGCAAACAAGCGCGAAATTTCGGGATATCGTGTACTGCTGACTATTTATACATATAAAATAAAAGCATTTATAGTCTCAAGCCTTCACGTAAAAAGATACACACAACGTTACACGTAGTCCTATAACAGACTTCGCATATGAAATTTAGTCTCCAAGACACTGTCTGGTTACTTATTAGTTCAACCTTGAATATGATCAACTTACTGCTAGCATCTGCACATTTATATGAGTGTGGTGACACATGCATATGATTTGGTAAGTAAACATTCGTTTCGAATCCAAGCGCTCTCGTCGCGAACGTACAGCGATGGACGTCCATATTTTTAAATAATAAAATGTCAGCATGTTGAGAATCTACACGGAGAGAAATTTGACTTTGAAATTTACTAAAGCAAGCTTCTCGCTGTTTTCGTAACAGTACAATCCAAAGTTCGATGTATAACTGTTCTGATATCATGGTGCAGCACTTCAAATATGATCAGAAGGCTCTAATACATAAGAAGAAGTGTTAAAATCCCAACTTGAACGTATACGGCCTTGAATAACGGACAGAACATCGGCTTGCAATACTAAGTTGTCCGCTTCAATCTTTCGTCTCGTCGTTTTTTACAGTTGTTTGATAAAATGACATGCCTCCGCATGCGTACACACACATATACACGACACATATACGCGACACATACAAATACACACATGCACTTGCGCGACACTCACTCATAATACACGACACAGACACCCATTAATGCTTGTCAACCAGCTTGGGTACATTTTAAACTTACCGGAATGTGCCGAAATAGTTTATTTTATCAAAGAAATCAATCGTAATAATGTCTTAAATCACCTACAAAATAGGTACTCTGGAGTAATCCTTTGAAAAATTCGATATTCTTTCCGTGATCTCGGTAGCTAGTCTGTCACTCACTGTAACAAAGAATGATACGCTCAAAACGAGTATCACGCATGTGGTCGGCGTGTCATAAAAAGCGTTTGACAAATACGGTCTTACGGCAACAAGTCGGTCAGCTTAGCGTGCACGTCCACGGGTGTTGCTATAGAATATGCATACGGTCAAACTAAACTCTATCGAAAACCTGAGCGACCGTGGCTCGGGCCCTCCGCACGTGCACCGCTCACAAGTCCGTAAACGTTTTTGGACGGTTTGTGATAGCGCAATAGTGGCTCGTGCGACCGATCAGCTCGTTTCGTCCATTATCATCGCTACGCTGACGCTGACCCTGCTCAAATCCGAGATTAGGATTAGCGCAAAGGCTGCTTGCGCGATCAATCAGCTCGGTCTGTCGGCTTGAGCTCTAGTCAAGCTTACCGCTCAGCACCAACCACGTCGCTTTGTGTAATTGGAGGAAGAAGACTTTCCAGAACGTTCGCTTCTCTGTCTGTGACAGTTTTGTGTTTGAAGCCATACAAACAGCCACCGTTGAGTCGATACTTTTTACCAAGGTTATAGGTTCGAGTAAAAGAATATGCTGATTATATTTGTTGAAAATCATATTTTATTAAGCTACTTAGTAAAAAAATGTGTTGATAACATATTTCTTGGTAGATGTATCATATTTTATTAAACAATAAAGTAATAACATCCGTCGTAATTGACGTAAGCGGTGCACAGTGGGCATCGTTGCTTTTTTTTTGTTCAAAATCAAATATCTCCAGAATGGAAGTAGCCAGGCCGATAATTTTTTTTGGAGCTTAAAGGTGAGTGAGTGTGGAATATAGAAAAATATTTAAAAGAGTGCCAGATCATTTTCTAACCTCCAAAATTGGATTTAATGCCATGGGGCTTTTAAAGTTTTCATTATGATACCATGACTCATACATTACTAGTATATATGCATTTATGAACTTACATTTGCAGAACATAACCTCAAAAGACGTATGAATTAAAAAATATTTTTTTAATTGTATTTTTCCGTTTCATAATCGTATACCTCTAAAATCTATCTATATATAAACGCATAAATCTGTTGGAGATGTATCTTTCATTCAACAGAGGATGCGGTTACGTTATACAATATGCTTAAAAACCACTTCCTAACCTCAAAAATCATTCAATACCTTTTTCTTTAAGTAAATTTTATACTGTTCCTTAAATTAATTACTGTATCCTTACTGTAGGGTCTGTAAAATTTTGTAATATGTTGACGTTTCCTCTCTCGTTTGTAGTTTGTAGTCTGTCAGTTTCTCAACATAACCTCTATAGTGATCTGGCACTCTTTTAAATAGTTTTTCTATATTTCACAGTCCTTCACCTATAAGCTTCAAAAAGAATTATTGGCCTTGCTACTTCTATTCTAGAGATATTTGATTTTGAACAAAAAAAAGCAAAAATGCCCACTGTGCGGCGGTCATCATTATTCAGCTGAACTCCAAATACTGTAGTCAATACGACCGACTACTGTGGGACCACTGTAGGACCGCAGTGAGAGATGACCTGATGCTGTAGGGCATACGCATGTCGTGCCTCGTCTAGCCTACTGACTACGCACAGTATAGTAAGTCAAGTTGTTGATGCTACTATGAACCAGGCCTTTTTCAGTGTATATGTCACATGTGATAGTGTAGGTGTTTTTTCAGTGTCTGACTCACTGTCTTATCGTGCTGCCTGCAAGCTTTTTCATAGAGGGATGGTCAGTGGTGGCGGCAACAATGGCAGCAGCTGAAGTGGTGGGCTTCACCAACTAGCTGCCAGGCGTGCACACACGCGCACGCGTGGTCTAATCAGTCGACACTCGGGAAAAGTTTAGTGTTTTCGCTCCCTCCCACTCTCTCCAGTTAATTTTTTTTTACTTCTTTCTTTCTTCTACGACCAAGAACTTTCGCATAAATTATTGCGAGTTTTCCCCACTTTTCTATCTTACCTCATTCTTTTCCCATCTGTTTCTCCGTGGCCAGTGACACACACACACACACACACACACACACACACACACACACACACACACACACACACGCTCGATTGATCTATACAGGCGACACTCTGGTTGTGTTGAAGTAAATCTCGACCGATCTGGTGCCGAGGCCGGGTGGTGGGGGTTTGTTTTGACGGGCCGGAGTGCCGCAAAAACTACTCTCGTAGATTACGATGAAAACAGTCGAAAATTTCAAAAGTTTGTCTACAAGCGTCAAAATAAGTTAGTAAAGTTCATTTATGACTATCTCGTAAATTATGGAAGATAGAAGGAAAGTAAAAATCATAGCGAGTAAAACGAAAAATTTTATATTAATTTAGGCTCTTATTTGTGTTTTGTTCCATTTAAAAGATTTCGAAATAATTATGGCTAATGCATTTTTATCCAATGCTATCAGAGTGTGTCAGACAGAAAGATCGTAGACAGTAGACATTATTGCATTACTGACATCTTTACTTGCAGTATATGGATGCATCAACTATTTCTTATCTTGAAATTTCGAATGGATCGAAACTCAAGTAAAAATCAATATTTATAAGAAATTTTCTGCTCCACTCGCTGGTATATATCTATTTTTCTTATATCTGTTAGGATTTACGAGATATTCGCGAATAATTTTTTAAAACTTATTATGACACTTGTAGACAAAGTTTTGGAATTTTTTCCGTTTTATATCGTTATATATGAGTTTGATTACGTATAATATCACAAAGGTCCCCTTGTAAACAAAACTTACCTTCCAGGCACTTTTTATCGGCCTAATGAGATTATCAGTGTACTTCCACGTGAACTAAATAAAATTTTTTACTGCTAATTATATTTTGACATTTTTATTCTCAATTTATTTAATACTTTTTCACTTACAGATCATACTTGCTGACACTCATCATGGCTTCTGTTTATTCTCCCAACGGAGTTTTTGAAAAGATTTTCGACGAAGACATGACTGCGTAAGTTTCCTTCATTTAGTTCGAAAAAGATCTTTTTTTTAATTTATATTCTAGTAAATTTTATGAATATTACATTATTTAAGATTACAGCGAAATCGTGGGATATGTGGATGAAGCTAATGCTATAATAGAGGTATGTTCAAACAACAAATAAAAGCTTATAAAATTTGTTCTCAACATATAGAGTCTGGATAGTCTAAAGCTGACAAATCTACATATTTTAATCAATCATCATCACTTCCTTTTGAATTGGTGTTTTAGAAGAACACAAACATCACATTTAGAGATTTTCACGGTAACAAAGGTTAGGGAATAGCGAACAACGTAAGTAACTTTAATGTCGAGTCTTTCAAAGATGCATACGTCGACCAAATGATACGTAACTTTTATTATGGAAAAATATTATTTATAATTTTTTAATAATAATAAATAATACTTTTTGATTTTTTCAAAATATTTTAGTGCAATTTATTATTCTATTAATATATCTTATTTACTCATATTCTATGATTTTTTTTAGGTATAAAAGGATACGTTAGAAGGGAATTCCAGGCGATCCCTATACGTTTCGGTAACTCTCGTTGTGGTTGTGGGTCCATCATATTTGTTTACATACGTATCTTTATTAATATATATCTTATTCAATTATATTCTTTGATTTTTCAGGTATAAAGGGATACATAAGAAGTGAATTTCAGGCGATTCCTAACCGTTTCAGTAACTTTACTTCTTGTTGTAGGTCCATCACAGATTGAATCCTAGTCTGGGTGCCAGAGCATTAAAGGGTAGTGGTCTATTATAACAATACGTAACTTAGCTTGAAATTCGATGAAGTACACGTAGAATATCGGGCTGAAGTGTCTACTTCGACAGAGATACGGGTCTTTGGTTTTTATTACAAAATCACTGCCAAATAACAGAAGAGCACGAATATCACTTTCAGGGATTTGCACGGTAACCAAGATCAGGAAATAGTAAACGACATAAGTGATGTTAATTTTGAGTCTGTCAAAGATGCAAACATCGACTAACTGATTCGTAACTTTTAATATGGAAAAATATTATTTCGGTTTTTGCAATAATTTAAAGTTATACTTTTTAATTTTTTCAAAGTATTTTAGTGCAATTTGTTGAAAAATGTATGTTTATTAATACATCTTATTCACTCACATTCTTTGACTTTTTTTTTGGTATAAAGAGATACATAAGAAGTGAAATCCTGGCGATCCTTATCCGTACCGGTAACTTTACTTTTGGTTGTGGGTCCTTCACATTCGTTGAGATATGTATCTTTATTAATATATCTTATTTACTCATATTCTTCGAATTTTTGTGTATAAAGGGATACATAAGAAGTGAGTTCCAAGCGATTCCTAACCGATTCAGTAACGTTACTTTTTTGTATTGGTCCATCACAGATTCAACCCTGGTCTGGGTACCAGAGCATTAGAGAGTGGTGGTCCTTTATGAAAATACGTAATTCAGCTCGAAATTCGAAGAAGTACACGTAGACTATCGGGCTAGAGTGTCTATTTCGACAGAAATACGTGCCATTGGCTTTTACTGTATCCTAAACATGAGTATGATTTTTATTGTACGCCAAGTTTAATCGAAAATTTCCAAATGGCAGCCTATTGTAAAATTGTTAATTCAAAATTTCGATTGCGTACAAAATTCATTGTGGACAGAGAATCGACATTTCTATTTTTGATTCAGTGTTAAATAATATTATCGATGGTACTTAAAAAATTTGATTTTCCAACTAAATAAATAAATAAGTTATTAACAAAAAATCTCGAATGATGGGCCGTATTTTATCTTATTTTAAACGTAGACGGAAAAAAATTAGTGCATTGATTGCGTAAATTTTTTTATAAATTTCCAAAAAAAAGTTACTGCAGGACTAATAGAAGCCGAGATAAAATAATTTTACTTTTTTATGCATTCCAGTCGTAGTATTTGATATTTTAACTGTGGATCCGTACGACCTTTTTTTTAAAGGTTTATTGAACCATACACAATTTTTTTCCTATCTACTTGGTCCATCCTTTTCCATCGCATGCGCAGTAAAAATAACTAGCACCATCTTGAAGCAGAGAAAAGATTACATAGCAATGGTTTAGACTGCTTTTTTCTACGACACTTATTAATAGATTAATTAATTGTGCATCTAAGAATCCAGGGACAACGCTGACAGCTACAGCGCTGTTCGAGCTACTGCGCTTGTACGGCGCACCGCTAGCCGCAGCAGTTTACGTGCCGCACTTTACGTGCTATTTATTACTAACCTAATTAGTCACTACATGCAAAACGATTGACCGAATATATGGGAAACAAATTGTGTTTGGTACAATAAACCTTCAGCAAAAAGGTCGTGCAGATCCAAAGTCAAAATATTAAATATTATGGCAGGAATGCGTAAAAAAGGAAAAGTATCGTATCTCGGCTTCTATTGGTCCTACAGCAACTTTTTTTTGGGCGTAAATTCATGAAAAAGTTCACGAATTCATTCGCACATAGTTATTCACGTGTAAGTTCAAAATTAGTGAAAATACGGCCTATCATCTACGGTTTTTGGTAATAACATTTTATTTGTCTTGTTTAAAAATAAAGTTTTTAAGGTAACAAAGTGTATGTTCTTTGTCACTGATTCCAAAAATTTAGATGTCGATTTTATGCCCGTGATAAATTTTATATACAGTCCAAATTTCTGACCAATAATTTCACAATCGGCAGCCATTTTAAAATTTCGCTATCGAACTTGGCGTACAATGAAAAACCACAATAATGTCTACAATATATTCAATTTTTATTTAATTTGTAATATTAGCTTTGGCTTTTTAACTTGTTTGAACATTGGAAAAATCCATCTAATTTTTTTTAAACAACTTTGTATGTAATATGTTGTTCTAAAATCAGTACTTACAAAGATATTTAATAAAAACTGAAAGAAAAGCCAATTTCCAAGTTATTTTTCAATAGAAACCAATATCGCATATCTCCGTCAAGTAGACAATTTAGTACGATATTGTATGTGTGCTCGTTAAAATTTTAAGCTCAATATCCTATTGTTACGACAGACCACCATGTTCCCGTCTTTTTTTTGGCTCTGGCACTCCGACTATCCATCGAGTAAAAGTAAATGTTACCCATTACAGAACCATTGATGCACCCAAGGGATACTCGATTAGCGTCACAAGTCTAATTAAGGAATCGGGTACTATTTTTATAATTATGTCAATTCTCGGTATCTGAAAAATTTGACAACAAAATTTTATAATGAAAATCGCACGATTTCTAACATTAGCTATATTATTATTAGTTTAAGTGAAACTTGCTGTAACTGCTAATAAGTATTAATAATAATAACGTATTCACAATATTAGCTATATATTAGGTGTGAGCCTTCTTAAATCAAAATAAAAATCACTGTTCTTCCATAAGGAATACCTTATTATCGTATTGAGGAATAATAATAGAATACAAATTAAAAATACATATGAACTTTTTCAAGTGTATTCATATGAGTATAATTTTTCAGGTTGAAAAAATATAGGAAAATCTTGATAAGACTGAATGTATTTTCGTTCCATGCAAACATCTATGCTCAAGCCTAGGACTCAGGAGTGAAAAAAATACCGGTGTACTGCGTACGGTATATAGCCGATCGTACATAGCTGGGTGTTCTCAGATATCTACTCAATATACATTGTAAAGGAAAAGAAATATAGATACAGATCTGCAGGTATGAGTTATTAGATTTCCCAAGAGAGATATGTATATACGGGGTGTGTTCAAAAAGTGAGGTGACTTTTCAAATTTCGCGGGCAACGTACTTTCGATTATCGATTTTTTGGTTTTGTTATGTTGGTACACTCTTCCCGAA
>JAPYYV010011167.1:0-10931 GCA_030522625.1 Copidosoma aretas | reverse complement strand
AAAAAGCATACTTCTCCAATTACTCATGCTTGGAGTTCAATAGGCTGGCTCGACATCAGATCTTTAGCAGCAACGTGGAAGTTCCCCTCTTCTCTCCCATATATACTATCCTAAAGTGTGTTGCGCTCTAAATGGTTTACTTTACGACCTTTTCCTGGTCCCACACGCCATTATTTGAGTTGTAAAATAAACTAAAACCGTTTTTTTTTCTTTGCATCAAAGAGTCTACTTATAAATAACAAAATCATTAAGTGTATTAGAAAAGACTCTTGTCACAAAAAAAAATCAAGCGAGTTTGTTTGATGTGTTAAACACACTCTGTTCAAATGAAAAATTATTTTCTTTTTTATAGATAGGGTAACAAAAATTTGGCCCCAGGGGGGACTCTAGGAGAGGAAAAGAAGGAGGAGATAGTAGAAGAGGGAATCATCAGTTGTATAGTCAAGAGCCGATAACCATGAGTGAAGACTGGGAGAGCTGGGCATCGATCATTCGATCATGTCTGTGCTCATCCAAAACCCCTCTGACCCCCATGGACATAAACAGTAAGATTTTCAATCGTTGCAACAGGTAAAAAGTAGTTAGGTAGGTGTCAAAAATAATAAAAATTTATGTAACTTAACAGAGGACGTAAGAACGCTGGAGGGTAAAAACATTCCTTATCGGAACGCTTTTGGATATACTACGCTCGAGGATATGCTGCGGAATATCACAGGACTTAGAGTGTTCCAACAAAATGGACAGGTCGTAGTGTCAGTAGTCCAAAACGAAAAAACTTCACACATTACAAAAATGGTCCGGCAACAAAAGACAAAAAAGAAGAAACCACGAACGGTAAGTCATTTTGTAAATGAAACTTTACGGAAACTTTTGAAGATGACATTAACATGTAATACAAACATTCCTTTGTCAGATTCCATCAGTCTTGAATAAAAATCAATACTATCTGAAAAAGCGAAGTTATGGTACTGTGACACAAAATCGATACAACAATCAGCAACAGGGCAACCGATATTCCGCTTCATATAACAGGTAATCGTTGATGTTTTAACGAACAAGTCAAGCAGCAAAACCAAGTGTCACCATTGACATTGATTTTTCAGTTACAACAGAACCACGTCACTACCAAGCTCCAATTCGTGGCAGCCACCGCCACTAAGTAAACCACCTCCTATATCCATTCCACCTAAGCCGACCACACCATCAAACTTAGCTGCTCCTCCTTTGCTGGCAACACCGCCAACGTTGCGACAACCGGCAGTACCGGTAACAACAACAACACAACGTCCACTCGTTAACACAACCTCCACTCCCTCTGTTCCCTCTGTTCCTCCTGTACAGAAACAAACTCTTCGGCAAGTTGAAACTGAAAAGCCGCTGTCACTGCAGCAGAGACTAAAACAAGTACAAGTTTCTTCCCCTGCTTCCGCTCCTGTAATTCTGCAAACAAGTACAGAAAAGCCAAATGAAAAAGTAGGTATCGTTTTGAAATAAACTGAATAACACAGTCACTGTGAATTCTTACACAAAATATATGATTAACAAAGTCTAATAATCGTCCTACAAAACTTCAATCGTAATTTTCTAATTAAAAGATCAAGTTCCTGAACCATTCTCAAACTGTGCCAAAACCAAAGACATTAAATTTATCGGAGCGACTGGTTGCTGCCAAAAGCGGGGCTTCAGTTGCACCTCTATTGGTAAGTTTATAAGAAAATACATTATTAGCTTCAAATTAAAAAAAAAATTATTTGATCATGTTACAAACATAGAATGACGATCCTCGATTGAATCTTCTCAAATACACAATGATTCGAGGATTAAAAGAGCCTATCTATAAAGATATAGGTCCAACAAAGGCAGACAAGAATATTTATAGCAGTGTTACGGTAAGAAGATAATTAATCTGATAAGTATGAAATTCTTAGTTCAAATATATTAAAATGTTTAACACAGATAGAGAAGGACAAAAAATATAGCTCATATCCACAAGAGGCAAAAACGAAAGATCAAGCCGAAAAAATTGCAGCCAGAATAGCGTTAGAAAAACTGTTAGCAGAAGAAATGACTCCAAAAGTTATAACTAAAGATATCGGCTTGATAATTACAAGAGTTTTGAAGATCGTCCATGAACACCCCACTGGTGGGATGACCGAAATCGGCGTGGTCAATGCCTATAAGGACAAATTTAGTGAAGGATTGCCTCAAGAGTGGTTGAAGTATGTGGAAAATCACATCAAAGTAGAACGAGACATGTCTGTAAAAGACCGGTGCATCTTGTATCCCTACAAAGAAAGTACGCCTACGCTAATAAGTCCAGTCCTTCCATCTGAGCCGGATTCAGTGAAATATCAGGACCTGGAAGAATTTTATCTTCACGTGTACGTCGCCTATAGTGTAGCAGAAATCTGGGGTGTCATCAACGACGAGAATCATAGCGTAAGTATTTAATTACTATTGCGTTTCGATTTTTTTTTATTAATTGAGCCCTTGATTTTAGAATAAAATCGAAGAACTGAGTCATGCCATGCGTGATTTCTATAGTTATAGTACCACTCCAACATCAAAGGTAATGAATGGCTCTTACTACGCTGTTTTTGACACTGAATGGCATCGAGTACGCTGTCAAAAGTGTGACGAACAAACAGACAAAGTGATCGTTTGGTTCATTGATCGGGGAGACGAGGACGTGTACCCTACGAATCGGTTGAGACCTCTTGCTCCAGAATTCTGCACACTGCCTGCGCAAGCAGTACGAGTGTCGATGGAGGGATTAGAGTTGTTTGATGATTTGGTCGAAATCACGGAGGATCTAGATGATTTACTAGTCGAAAAAGATGTATTTATTAAGAGTAAACTGGATTCTGTCGATAGCAGTAATCAAAACGTTCTATCAGCAGAACTCTTTCTTGCATCTGATGACGATAATGCAGTTAACTTGAATGAACACGTGAGGAACATCATTTTAAAAAAAGTTGCACCTAGTTATCACATTTCATCGGTAAGTTTTAAATTATTCTCCTTAGTAGATATTACTGTTTGAGACGTTTTATCAATATTAATTTCAACTTGCAGGATAAACTTTCACAAGAAGCATACATATCGCATGTATCCATCGATGCAGTCTATGTGCAACTGACTTCCAAAGGAAAGAAGCAATTAGATATACTGATTAAAAACGTGACCAAAGAAATTCTAGACAATGTCTACTTCAAAACCCGGCCTGTTTTAACTTTTGAGCTCCCCAAAATGTACATGGGCAAAAGTGTGGAGGATAAACTCTGGTATCGAGTGAAACTGATGCAAATTTTGAATAGTAATGAAGCACGGGCCTTTTGCGTTGATACAGGCAATGAAATGACTGTTAAAAAGACTGAGTTGGTTTCTTTAGAGGATCTTCCAGAATTGCTAAGTTTGTACCCGCATCAGGTAAGTGTTTCTACAAAAGTAAATTTTTTTAAATTTTGTTTCAATTATAAACAGGATTTTTTAATTTCAGGCGGTAAGAGTAATTTTATACAAGATTGGTGATTCCCCAATAACCTTTGACGAAAAAATAGCAAATCGACTTCGTCAGTTGGCTCCAAAGACTGAAATATTTTACATGAAAGTATTCGATACATGGAAAGATGTTCCAGTGGTTGTATTCTATAAAAGAACCCAGGAGAATAATTTATTAGCTTCTCTGAATGACAATTTAGTTTTAGGAATGGAACTATCGTGAGTAAATTGTGTACCATGATTCATTTTTAAAATAATTATACATTTTCTAAAGATATTTATTAACAGATCGAAAGATGATAATAATAACAGTGCCAAACGTATGAGAAGCGAAAAGTCGTCTATAGGAGCAAAAACTGATTTCCCTCTTCAATCACCGCATATTCCAGCAATCGGAAAGGAATTTGATGTGTACGTCACAATGGCTGCTCATCCGGGAAATTTCACCATCCAACCATTAAGCAGCGCAAAAGCTCTTGAAGTAAGATTTTTTGTTTGTTTGTTTTTTCATTAATTATTTTAATTAAACGTCAATCTGCTCGCATTAGAACTTGATGACAGAACTTTCAAGAGTCTGCAACAGATACACTGGTCTTCCTCTAACATGTAGTAGCGTAAAATCTGGGAACATGTATGCTGCAAAGTACGATGGTGATTCAAAGTGGTACAGGTAAGTACTCTCGTTTTCACCACTTATTCAGCAACATTGACAATACTTCATAATCAAATGATCGGTTTCAACACTGTCTAGAGGGTATGCTTCAAAGATACTCAGTAAAAATATTTGCGTTATCTACTACTGTGATTATGGAGATTTCAGAACTGTAACTTTGGATCAGTTACAGCCTCTTGATGAAATGTTTCTAACTTTACCTTATCAAGCCATTAAGGCAAAACTGTATGGTAAGTACAACCAGTTCGTAAAATTAAAATATTTAAAAATAGTATTAGTGTTGATAAAAAAACGCTTATTACAGGAGTAGTTCCAGCTTTGACTGACTGGTCGGTCGGTGACTCTTTACGCTTTAGAGATTTAACCGTGGAAAAGTCATTCGTTTCGATCGTAAAATCCCAAGAACTCGACTACACTAATGTAAATGAAATAATTCTTGGTCTAGAGTTGGTTAATACGAGTTCATCGGAAAATATTTACATATCTAACATTCTGATTAAAGAAAATAGGGCGGAAAAAAAAATGTTTATGTCCGAGACATAAAAAGTTCGTTAAAGAAATTAATACGTGAATATAGTATATCAAAAGTTACATTCTTCCTTTTTGTACTGTTTCTAAAAGTGCAAGATAAAACGAAATTTAAAAAAGCGAGTATAGTGTTTATATATTATATAAAGAAAAAAAGAAATATAAACATATATTTTTGTCACTATTTTGAATAAAAATTTTCAAATAAAACTTATTAAAATGGCAGAACTTTTTCACATATAAAACAAACCAATATTTATACGCCGTCTTCCATCCATCCACCCTCTACCCTACTTCATCAAAATCAATATTAATAGATTAACCTGCTCCACTGCACTACTTGCATTGAAATATCTCTTCAAGATAATACTTGCATTGTTATCGTCCTTCACTGTTATTGTGTTATTTACAAACAAATTTCGTGCTTGAAGACAAGTTTATATAAACGAGAATCCTTTACTTCAGTACTTTGGAGGTAAAGCTACTCTACTCTCGGGACACGAAAATTCACCAAAAGTTCGGTGGAAACGGTTACTTGCCTCATTAATTTAATAAGCACTGAACATGTTCTGTCCCAACATTAAGTATTCGATATGCGAGTGTCTTGTAAAAAAGTAGCACGCAGCTTTACAACACGGAAACCACGAACCACACCACCGCGGCGCACACCGCGCGCGCGCTCAAATTGAGCGGCTCGATACACAGTACTACAGTAGGAGTAGCGTCGCCTGGGGAATTCTAGGGAATCCCCCGGGGGTTGGAGGGTTCCCATCCCCAAGAGTCGGGGGTGCACCGGGAGCTCCAAGCCTGTCCAAGCTGCGCGAAGCGAAGCTCCGATCTGAGACGGCGCAGACCGACCGAAGAGAAATTACTAACTGGATTGTGAACGATTGAGGTTTCTCTCGCATCATAAAAAATGCATCTTTAGTTCGCCGGCGATGTGGCGGGCATTGCATAACTCGCGGTCGTAATGTAGCGTACAAAATACCTGGGTTGTCCTCGCTTTCGCTGGCGTCTGTTTAGGTAAAGAACTACTTTTTTATATACGTGTCACGAAACATGCATACATAATACACACCCTCTTGCATGAGTCACGCGCTTATATCTATGCCCAGCTTCAGCAAAGCAGTAGTTTTTGTGTTAGTAGTCGCATAAGTTGCAGTGAAAGGGCAGAAGGGAAGGAAGGGTTAGACCTGCCCCCTGCCCGCAAAGCTCTTATTTGGCACTGCTGTTCATGTTTTTATTGGACTTTTTTTTTTTCGGTTTTTCATTTCGTCCTATTACTTGGAATTTTCCAACTTTTCGTGTTATAGCCTTGACAGGTGGTGTGATCGAGAGGAGATCATATATATATGTATGTGCAACTGTTACTGTTGTTATCTTTTTTGTCATTGCTGTACCCTGCCTTGAACAAAGGTAGCATTGAACTAGTGCCAACATTGTTTGGGAACCTTTCTTGTCCAACACTATATCTATGTAGTCTCATAAAATCATATTCCAGCAAATAAAAAACTAGTCTTCTAAATAATTGTAAAAGATCCAAGTCTATAAGTGACTTTATTTTTTATTTTTGCAGCTCAAATAGGTAAACTAAGTAAATATGGCAGAAGCAATAGAATTAGCAACTTTTAACGAGACTGTTATCTCAAGCTTTGAGGAATTCTGGATTCACATTTTTGCAGTGAATGATCTTATGGACATCAGAGGACTCACTTTGGATGAAGAAATTATCGTAAGTTTGTGTATGAAAATTATTGTAACGTTTCTTAAACAGTATTTATTTCATTTCTCACAGGACACTCTGAAAAAGTTGTCAGTGGACATGAAAGTTTACTACAACTCTACAGACTTGGACTTTGGCCCTCCAGAGATTGACAAATATTATGCAGTTTTTGATGATGAGTGGCACCGGTGCAAGTGCACCAGTCTTGATAAAAAGAAACAAACAGCTACAGTGTACTTTATCGACAGGGGCGATGAAGATTCATTTTCTTATGACGTCCTGCATCCCCTTCACCAACATTTTTTCCAATTCCCAGCGCAGTCTCTTAAACTGTCTGTCTGTGATCTAGAAATATTTAAGGATTGTAAAGAACTACAAACTTTCATAGAAGAATCGTTAGTTAATAAGGACGTTTTTGTCAAGGTTAAAAACGTTAACCAAGACTGTGATATACCAACTTTGTCAGTTGAAATGATCATTGAAAAAGATAGTGAGGATGAGATTAATTTTAATGATCTTGTATTTCAAAAGTTATGTGACGAAGTTCTTAATCCAAAATTATATATTGGAGTTGTAAGTATTGCTTGTTATTTTTTTCAATAAGTTGGTGTTAATTTTTTTTGGTGTCTTTAGGACAAAGTTGCACAAGAAACTCACATTTCTCACGTGAGCGAGCAAGACATATTTGTGCAAATAAGATCACAAGGCCTGCACTATTTCAAAACTTTAATGAGTGAATTGATCAAAGGGTATTTGGATAACACATCTTTTAGACAGAAGGCCGTATTTTCTTTCAACATCCATAAAGTATATGTGACAAAAAATTTAACAGATAATCATTGGTATAGAGTAAAAATCATGCAAGTTGAGAGCGAATTTGAAGCCTACGTGAATGTTATTGACTTTGGTGGCTCTTTTCTTGTCAAAAAACGTAACTTAATTTTGCTGGAGGATCTGTCCAAAATTCTTGCACATTTTCCAGATCAGGTAAGTTCTGTGTTTACTCACTACTTTTGCGAAATAAATAATTCTAGCATTGATTTGACTTTGTTTTTCATCACAGGCAATTGAAGTAAAGTTGCATAAAATTCCACCAGCTATGTTCAACAGAAGGATGTCGGAATACATTAAATTTTTGGCTCCTCTGTACCAAGTATTTCACATGAAAGTTGTGGGATTCTGTAGGTCGGTTCCTATTGTTGAATTTTTCAAACGGACGGAAGATAACTGCCTTTTATACATTAATGACGAATTAATTCTTGAATTAACAATACCGTGGGTATTAATAAGTAAAATTAATTCGATTATAGATGATACATTTTTCACTCATAATTTTCTTTTCATTCCAACAAGTATAAACGACGGCACTTCAAATAACTGTCCAGCATTTACACAACCAAATTTTCCCCTTAAACCTCCAACGGTACCTGAAGATAATACTTATTTTGATGTACATGTAACAATGGCTGCTGCACCAGATGATTTTACCGTGCAGCCTTTGTGTGATGCGATGAAGCTTGACGTAAATTGAACTTTATTGAAAGACAAAATTTGTAAACTCTTCTGAAGTGAATCATTTTTCAGGTTTTAATGAAAAAGTTGTTGAGTGCTTGCGAAGCTTACTGCGGCGCTAAGCTTACATCAGATAGCATAAAAATGGGAGAAGTTTATGCTGTTCAAAATTCAGATGATGATACATGGTTCAGGTAAGTTTTCCAAATAAACTCCTAAGGATTTTCAATAAATGTCTTTTAATTTTCAGAGCCTGTGTTTTCGAAATCATAAGCGAAAATATTTATGTTGTATATTCCTGTGATTATGGCGATTTTAGGGTTGTATCTTTGGAGAATTTACAGCCGTTGCTTGAAGAATTTTTGGAGTTGCCGTTTCAAGCTGTCAAGGCCAAACTAGTTGGTAATGTAATTTGTATTTTTAAAATTGTGTGTTTGAGTAAATGTTTTATTAATGTTCAGCTTCTATTGCAGGCCTTTCGCCAGAAAAAAAAGCCAACTGGGCGGTAAAGGACAGTTTGCGATTTCTGGAGTTAGTAGTTTCAAAAAGCTTCGTGTCTTTCATTAAAAGTCGAGAATTTGCTAAAAATTTGCTTGGATACGCCATCAACTTAGAGTTAATTGATACATCGACAGAAGAGGACGTGTACATTGCCGATCTTCTCAATACAAGAAAAGTGGAGAGTCGGTAACCACTTTAAGCATGACTGTTTCTACTTATGAGCAACACAAGTATGAAGAAACATAAGATAATAATACAATTTTTAATAAAAATTTTTATAGACAGAGAGTAATAATCATGCAATAATAGTGTTTGTTCTGTTAAATTACTGAGTTAAGTTTTCTACGTGATCAGTATTCATTGTTAAATATTTCCGTTGCACGAGAAAGACGGAATAAAAAAAAACACGCTCGCAATCCAAAAAATATTTTATTTTATGATAATCAACCAGCCGCTCGCATTTTTTAAAAAAATGCGCTTATTTCGGCTGCAACGTGTCAGTCATCTTTCAGTGTAAATTTTGTAAAAACTTGATAAATATTTTTGAAATAAAAAAAAAAATCAATAATGAATTTGTTTTTTTTTTTTTTCATTTGATTTTTTTAAATTTAATCCATCATATCAATTCATTCGTATGAAAAAGGAAAAAATTGTATATTTTTTTGCGATAATAACGTGTTCAATCTCCAAAGCGCCAAGTTGACGAAGTAAAAGTTTCTCGGAAAAGCAAGTCTCACTCTCGAATATTTGTTAAATATTTAGATCATTTGTTTTAATCAACAGCATTGTTCGGCACCCGAGCAGCTTCCATTTGGTTTGAGTACTCCAAAGTTACGCACTTATCTCAAACGAAATGATGAAAATAATCAATAATTCTGTCACTGTCCTTGGATGGTAAAAGAAAATCGCCTGGAACTCGCAACTTGTTTTTTTTGTTCCCCTGCGTAATCTGTAAAAAAAAAAAGTGTTGAGGATAAAATTTCAAAAATATTTTCCTTTTTTCACTCGAGCATGGCACGCACACACAGCCCGTATGTATGAATCCATCAAAGAGAGAAGTTTAGCATGTACTTATAGATACATGAATATCATGGGCGTATAGATATAGACGGACGCTGAAGGCGACTATTTGCGGCGGCGCGATGCCGCTCTTCTTTTTCTCTCTCCTCGTCGTGTCCACTGGTCGGCGTCGGCGTCGGCGTCGTCGTCGTCGTCGTCGTCGTCGTCGGCGAGTCGGTCAGACCGATCTGTTGCTCTCCGAGCCGAGGCTCAGCCGTTCGCCCGCTCTCCCTTCGGCTGCAGAGCGAAAATCGCGCGTGCGAAAAAAGAAAAAACTTTCGGCGTTCTCTGTATACTTGTCGAATCGGATGGTGTTTTTTTCTCATTTTTCACAATATCTTGTCGTTGATAAAGGAAAGAAACAGTGCGTCGATTGGTGGACAAATTAAATCAGTAGATAGTGCGAATTGTAATTATTGTGCTCCAAAGTTGAATAAGTTGTTCGAAAGGTAAGGTGGTGTGGATCATATATCCCGTACTTATTCTTAGCCAAGTTTGTGAGAAAAACGGGCGTGACTCGGACGACTGTAATTAAATTCGGGACATTCGAGTTCGCGCTGATTTTGCGGTCGAGAGAGATTGTGACGGGCACGGAAGGCCATACAGTGCTATTTCATAATTGCTTTCGAATTGACTTCTTCTTCTTCGTCTTTCGAAACCAGTTGGTTCAGGCTTGTGCGTAATTTAATGATTTGTATTTGTCGGCTTATTATTCGATGCGTTGTGCGCGGCGCGAGCGCGTGGTATTATTCCTTTCGTCGGCCGCGACACGCGTCCCTCTCAGCTGTACACTGTTATTTAAAACTCCGAAAGTAACCCGAGAAGTACGCAAATGAGGATTTATCGCCGGCTTTGATCTTACGATGATGATACAATTTTGCGGGTGATAATATTAAACATAATCATCGTCGTCGTCGTCGTTGCATAATATTATGCTCATCAAATTGAGAATGTTCGCCTCCGTACGAATATAGAACACGAAGCGCGGCTAATTAAGATTCCTTCGATCGAGAGACTAGCCGCTAGTGTTGGAAGCGAAATCCAAGGCAGCTCGGGTTTGATAACGACATCGGATACGTCATAGTAGACAGTAGTTCACGCTTCGCAGGCGCGTTCTTCGTTTGCACAACTTTTACGAGAGAACAATGCAGGGCGCGCAGCATCGAACGAGATCCGAAAACGAATATCTCCCCCCCACAGAAATATCCATCGGGTCCAGCGGCCAAACTGGTTTCCGCTGCAAGCATTTTTTTTTCTTCGCCTAGCGCAGAAAAATTCACAATTCGATTCATCGGGCCCGAAAAACTCGCCGGAGGAATCTCGCGGCGAACAAAAAACTCTCGCTCCCCGCGCGGAGCTTGGGAGTTCCCTCTCTTTGCGCGTTGTGCAGCTGTTTCGTCCTGAAATCCAGTGCCAAAGATCTCGTGCGCAAAA
>JAPYYV010011166.1:0-20882 GCA_030522625.1 Copidosoma aretas | reverse complement strand
ATATTGGACGGCATAGAGAGTAGTTCACTTTCCTGGTGTTGGCATGCGCTGGCATAGATTTTTGTATCCCCTCTCCAGACATGCCCACAGCGAATAGAAAATACAAATATCTTGATATAAAACCCGATAGACCCATTTTTTTTTTAATAAATACTGATGATGAGTTGTAGAAAATAGAAAAAATAATGAAAATCCGTCTCGGTAATTTTCTAACCTCAGAAAAGCGTTCAGAAATCGCAAAAAGTAAAAAAAAAAGTACAAGTGTACATGTAATGAGACGTTAGGCTTCTATCAATCCTAGAAAAATATTCGTGTCTATGCATATACACTTAGGATATCATTAATATTGTAATTTATAACTTATAGTTACTTAACATAACCTCAAAATTAGTAAAAGAGGACTTTTTACGATTATTTGGTACAAAATACAAATATCTTGATACAAAACCAGATAGACAAATAACTTTTTTTTAAAACACTTCTTATGAGCTGTAGAAAATAGAAAAAGTATTGGGAATTTGTCTCTGTAATTTTCTAACCTCAAAAATGGTTTAAAAATCGCATAAAAGTGGAAAAAAAAGTGAAAGTATTAACTTCATAGAAAGGTAGGCTTCCATCATAAAAAAAAAATATTCACTTTTATGCATATACACTTAGGAAATCATTTATATCGTACTTTACTACTTATAGTTACTTAACATAACCTTAAAACTAACAAAAGGGGCTTTATTACGATTTTTCGGTATAAAATACAATTATCCTGACACAAAACCAGATGAATGCAAAATTTTTTATAATAAAAACTTTTTATGAGTTGTAGAAAATAGAAAAAATATTAAAGCACAGTCTTAGTAATTTTTTAACCTCAGAAAAACGTTCAGAATTCGCAAAATTAAAATAAAACGTAAAAGTGTGTACGTAATGAGACGTTAAGCTTTCATAAATCGAAGAAAAATATCCACGTTTATGCATATATACTTAAGTAATCGTTCATATTTTCCTTTATTACTTATAGTTACTTAAAATAACCTCAGAACTAATAGAATGGGCTTTTTTACGATTTTTTTGTATAAAATTCAAATATCTTGATACAAAACCAGATAGACACAGAATTATTTTTAAATAAAACTTTTTATAAATCGTAAAAAAAAGAAAAAATAATAAAAATGCGTCTTAGTAATTTTCTAACCTCCAAAAAGGTTCAGTGATCGCAGAATAGTAAAAAAAAAATAAAAAAAGTGTGTACGTAATGAGACGTTAGGCTTCCATCAATCAAAGGAATATATTTACGTCCATCTATATACACTTAGATGATAGTTTATATAGTACTTTACTACTTATTGTTACTTAACAGCACCTTAGAACTAATAAAAGGGGCTTTTTTACGAATTATTGGTATAAAATCCAAATATCTTGATATAAAACCAGATTGACACTTAATTATTTTCAACTAAAAACTTCTTATAAGTTGGAAAAAAAATAAAAAATATTAAAAATTTGTCTTTGTAATTTTCTTACCTCAAAAAAGGTTCAAAGATCGCAAAAAAGTAAAAAAAAAAAGGAAAAGTGTGTACGTAATGAAACGTAATGCTTCCATCAATGAAAGAAAAATATCTACGTATCTGCATATACGCTTAGGTAATCATTAATACATTTTTTACTCCTTATTGTTACTTAACAAAACCTTAAAACTAATAAAAGGTATATTTTTACAATTTTTTAGTATAAAATACAAATATCTTGATACAAAACTAGAGAGACACATAATTTTTAATAATAAACACTTCTAATGAGTTGTAAAAAAAAACTAAAATATTTATAAATTGTTTGTGTAATTTTCTTACCTTAAAAAGGTTCAAAAATTGCAAAAAAGTAGAAGAAAAAGTAAAAGTGTGTACGCAATGAAACGTTAGGCTTCCATCACAGGGAAAAAAATTTCCACGCTTATGCATATACACTTAGGTAATCATTTATATAGTACTTTACTACTTATTGTTACTTAATATAACCTTACAACTAATTTATGGTGTATTTTTACGATTTTTTGGTATAAAATACAAACATCTTGATAAAAACCAGATGAACACTTAATTTTTTTTTTATAAACACAACTTATAAATTTTTTTAAATTAAAAAAAAATTTCAATAATTTGTCTCTTTAATTTTCTAACATCAAAAAATGTTCAGAAATCGCAAAATAGTAGAAAAAAAGTAAAAGCGTGTACTTATAAAAAAATAAGGCTTCTATCAACAAAAGAAAAATATCCTTATTCGTGCATATACACTAAGGAAACCATGTATATTGTATTTAACAACTTAAAGTTATTTTACATAACATCAAACTATTAATCGGGGCTTTTATATGATTTCTTATAGAAAATACAAATATCTTAATATTAAACCTGATGAATACATTTTTTGTTTCAATTAACACTAATTATATGTTGTAGTTAATAGAAAAAATATATAAATTCCGTCTCGGTAATTTTATAACCTCAGAAAAAGATTCAGAAATCACAAAAAAGTAAAAAAAAATTAAAAGTGTGTACGTCATGACACTTTAGGCTTCCATCAACCAAAGAAAATTATTCGCGTTTATGCATATACACTTAGATGATTATTTATATTGTACTTAACAACTTATAGTTACTCTACATAACCTCAAAACTAATAAAAGCGGATTTTTTAAGTTTATCTACTATAAAATACAAATATCATGATACAAAATCAGACAGACACATAATTTTTTTTTAAAAAACGCTTTTTATGAGTGTAAAAAACTTTTAAAATTTGTCTCCGTAATTTTCTAACATCAAAAAAATTTCAGAAATAAAAAAAAAGTAAAAAAAAAAGTAAAAGTGTGTACGTAATGAAACGTAAGGCTTTAATCAATTATAAAAATAAATTTACGTTTATGCATATACACTTAGCAAATCATTTATATTGTACTTTACTACTTATAGTTACTTAACATAACCTTAAAATTAATAAAAGGGGCTTTATTCAGATTTTTCGGTATAAAATACAAATATACTGATACAAAGCCAGATGGACGCATAATTTAAAAAAAAAAACACTTCTAATGTGTTGTAAAAAATAGCAAAAATATTAAATTACCGTTTTAGTAAGTTTCTAACCTCAGAAAAACAATCAGAAATCACAAAAAAGTAAAACAAAACGTAAAAGTGTGTACGTAATGAAACGTAAAGCTTAAATCAATCAAAGAAAAATATCCAATTTCATGCATATATACTTAGGTTATCGTTTATATTCTACTTTGTTACTAATAGTTACTTAACATAACCTCAAAACTAATAAAATGGGCTTTTTTACGATTTTTTGGTATAAAACACAAATATCTTGATACAAAACCAGATGAACACATAATTTTTTTAATAAACACTTCTTATAAGCTGTAGAAAATATAAATAATATTGAAAATCCGTCTTATTAATTTTCTAACCGCAGAAAAAGGTTGAGAAATCGCAAAAAAGTAAAAAAGAAATTGATAGAGTGTATGTAAAGAATCGTTAAGCTTCCATCAATCGGAAAAAAAAATCCACGCTTATGCATATTTACTTAAATAGTCGTTCATATTGTACTTTTCTACTTATAGTTACTTAACATGATTATAAAACTAGTAATAGGGGCTTTTCTACGACTTTTTAGTATAAAATACAAATATCTCCGTACAGAACCAGATAGGCACACAATTATTTTTTAATATACACTTCTTATATGTTGTAGAAAATAAAAAAAATATTAAAAATTTGTCTCTGCAATTTTCTAACCTCAAAAAAGGTCCAAATATCGCAGAATAGTGAAAAAAAAGTAAAAAAGGGTTACGCAATAAGACGTTCCGGCTTCCATCAATCAAAGAAAATTTCTACTTGCATGCATATTCACTTAGGTAATCATTCATATTGTACACTACTACTTATAGTTAATTAACACAACCTTATGACTCATAAAAAGGGCTTTTTTACGAATTTGTGGTATTAAATACAAATATCTTGATATAAAACCATATAGGCACACAATTATTTTTAATTAAACACTCTTTATAAACTGTGGAAAACTGAAAAAATAGAAAAAATTAGTCTTTGTAATTTTCTAACTTAAAAAAAATGTTCCGAAATCGCTTAAAATTAAAAAAAAAGTAAAAGAATGTAGGTATAAAACGTTAAGTTTTCATAAATCAAAGAAAAATATCCACATTCATGCATATACACTTGACTAATCGTTGATATTTTACTTTACTACTTATAGTTACTTAACATAACTTAAAAACTAATAATAGGGGCTTTTTTACGATTTTTGATAAAAAATACAAAAGTCTCGATCTAAAACCAGATAGGCACATAATTTTTTTTAATAAACACTTCTTATAAGTTGTAGAAAATGGAACAAATATCAAAAATTCGTCTCAGTAAAAACCTCAAAGAAGGTTCAGAAATCGCAAAAAAGTAAAAGAAAAGTTAGAGCATGTATTTATAGAAACGTTAGGCATCTATTAACAAAAAAAAAAATATCCCTATTGGTGCACATACACTAAGGAAACCATGTATATTGTATTAAACTACTTATAGTTACTAAACATAACTTTAAAACTAATAAAAGGGGCTTTTTTAAGATTTCTGATAGAAAATTCAACTATCTTTATACAAAACCTGATATAAACATATTTTTTTTAAAAACACTTCTTATGAGTTGTAGAAAATACAAAATTATATTAAAAATCCGTTTCAGTAATTTTCTAACCTCAGAGAAAGGTTTAGAAATCGCATTAAAGAAAAAAAAAGGAATGTTTACGTAATGAAACGTTAAACTTCCATTAATCAAGAAAACATATCCAATTTTATGCATATACACTTAGGTAATCGTTCATATTGTACTTTACTACTTATAGTTACTTCACATGACATTAAAACTAATCAAAGGGGCTTTTTTACGATATTTATAAATCAAATACAAATATCTTAATACAAAAACAGATAGACACAATTATATTCTAATAAGCACTTCTGATGAACTGTAAAAAATTAAAAAAATAGTGAAAATTTGTCTCTGTAATTTTCTAACATCAAAAAAGGTTCAAAAATCCCAAATTGGTAAAAAAAAAAGTAAAAGTGTGTACGTAAAAAAACGCTAGGCTCCCATCGATCAAAGAAAAATATCCACGTTTATGCGTATACACTTAGGTAATTATTTAAATTTGACTTCCTACTTAAAGTTACTTAACATAACCTTAAAACTAATAAGAAGGGCTTTTTACAATTTTTTGGTATAAAATACAAATATCCCTATAGAAAATCAGATAGACAAAAATTTTTTTTTTAAGCACTTTTTATTAGTTGTAGAAAATAAAAAAAATATTAAAAATCTGTCTAAGTAATGTACTAGACCCAGAAAAAGGTTCAAAACTCGCAAAAAAGTAAAAAAAAAAATAAAATAAGGTACGTAATAAAAAGTTATGCTTCCATCAATCAATAAAAAATATCTACGTCTATGCATATACACTTTGGTAATCGTTTATTTTGTACTTCACTACTTGTAGTTATTTAAAATAACCTTAAAACTAATAGAAGGGGCTTTATTTACGATTTTTTGGTCTAAAATACATATATATTGATACAAAACCAGATAGACACTGAATTATTTTTTAAGAAAAACTTTTTATGAGTTGTTAAAAATAGAAAAAATACTGTCAATTTGTTTCTGTAGTTTTCTATGCTCAGAAAAAAGTTCAGAAATCGTAAGATAGTAATAAAAAAAGTAAAAGTGTATACGTAAAGAAACGTTAAGCTTCCATCAATCAAAGAAATATATCAACGCTTATAAATATGCACTGAGGTAATCGTTTATATTGTACTTGACTACACATAGTTACCTAACTTAACCTAAAAACTAACAAGAACATCTTTTTTACGATTTCTTGGTATAAAATACTAATATCTTGATACAAATCCAGATAGACACATAATTTTTTTTAATAAACACTTTTTGTAAGTTGTAGAAAATAGAAAAAAATATTAAAAACCCGTCTTATTAATTCTCCAACCTCAGAAAAAGGTTAAGAAATCGCAAAAAAGTAAAAAAGAAATTGAAAGTGTGTACGTAAAGAATCGTTAAGCTTCCATCAATCAAAGAAAAATATTCACATTTATGCATATTCACTTAGATAGTCGTTCATATTGTACTTTTCTACTTATAGTTACTTAACATAATTATAAAACTAGTAATAGGGGCTTTTCTACGACTTTCTAGTATAAAATACAAATATTTCCGTACAGAACCAGATAGGCACACAATTATTTTTTAATAAACACTTCTTATGAGTTGTAAAAAATAGAAAAAATATTAAAAATTTGTCTCTGTTATTTTCTAACCTCAAAAAAGTTTCAAAAGTCGCAAAAAAGTAAAAAAAAAAGTAAAAGTGTGTACGTAATGAAACGTTAAGCTTTCATCAATCAGAGCAAATTATCCACGTTTATGCATATAAACTTAGGTAATCGTTGATATTGTACTTTCCTACTTATGGTTTTTAAACAAAACCTCAAACTAATAAATTGGGCTTTTTACGATTTTTTGGTATGAAATACAAATATCTTGATACAATACCAGATAGACACTGACTAATTTTTTGAAAAACACTTTTTATAAGTTGTAGAAAATAGAAAAAGCATTTAAAATTTGTTTCTGTAATTTTCTAACCTTACAAAGTTTTAGAAATCGCAAAAAAGTAAAAAAACAAAGTTAAAGTGTGTACGTAATGAAACGTTAGGCTTCCATCAATCAAAGGAAAATATCCACGTTTATGCATATACACTAAGGTTATCATTCGTATTGTAACTTACTACTTGTAGTTACTTAACATAACCTTAAAACTAATACAAAAGGCTTTTTTCGATTTTGTGGTATAAAATATAAATATCGTGATACAAAACCAGATAGACACTAAACTATTTTTAATAAACACTCCTTTCGAGTTGTAAGAAATAGAAAAAATATTGTTAATTTGTCTCTGTAATTTTCTAACCTCAAAAGAGGTTTACAAATTGCAAAAAAGTAAAAAAAAATTTTACGTGTACGTATTAAAACGTTAGGATTTTAGCAATCAAAAGCAAATATCCATACTTATACATATACACTTAGGTTATCACACATATTGTACTTTACTACTTATAGTTACTTAACATAACCCCATAACTAATAAAAGGGGCTTTTTCAAGATTTTTTGGTACAAAACACAAATATTTTGATAGAAAACCAGATAGACACAAAATTTTTTTCAAAAAACACTTCTAATTAGACGTAGAAAATAAAACAAATATTGAAACTCCGTCATAGTAATTTTCTATCCTCAAAAAAAGGTTCATAAATCGAAAAAATATTTTTAACAATGTAAAAGCGTGTGCCTTTGGGAACGTTAGGCCTTTATCAACAAGAGAAAAATATTCACATTCGTGCATATACACTATAATTACCATGTATATTGTATATAACTTCTAATAGTTACTTTACATAACCTTAAAATTAATAAAAGGGGCTTTTTTACGATTTCTGATAGAAAATACAAATATCTTAATCAAAACCCAACAGACACATATATTATTTTGATAAACCCTTTTTATGAGTTATAGAAAGTAGAAAAAATAGTAAAAATCTGTCTAAGTGATTTTCTAACCTCAAAAAAAGGTTCGCAAATCGCAAATAAGTAAAAAAAAAGTAAAAGTGTACGTTTTGAGACGTTAGGCTGTCATTAATCATAGTAAAGTATCCACGTTCATGCATATGGGATGTTCTTTTACAAACCGAGCACCTTTCTGACTGACACATTTTTGATTCCGTGAAACTTTTTTTAAGGGTTCTATATTGAAAAAAAAGAGACATGTATTTTTTTTTTCAATCACAATATTTTGGACGCTAGAAAGGATGAAAATTCCGCGATTTCGGTGATTTTGGGCTGTAAGCGGGATTTTCAAATATTTATAACTCTGGTACTATTTGAGCTACAGACTGTATTTTTTTTTTCATCTTAAAGGTAAAAGTACAAGCTTTAAGAAAAAAATACTTTCAAGAAAAATAATTAACAATGTAAGATTTTTATTAACAATTAAAATGTTTAAATTGATTTTAAACTACTTCCCTACCCCCACGTAGCGAGTTTTTAGTAATACCATCGTATTCTACCTCAAATTTTTCTATTAAAAACTACTTTTTCCCGATGGAGAATTAATAATAACTATTGGAAATAAATTAATTTATGTAGCGTGGCACATCTTATAGGCACGCGGATTCTATTGCACGCCTTATTTGCCCCTTATCTTCTCTTTCTGTTTTATAAATTATTATTTGACATCTTTAGTCAAACAATATTTGTAAGCACAATCAACCTCATTCATAATGAAATAGAAAAAATTAGTAAACAAACATTATTATTGTAGCAAATGAATAATGTTATTTATCATGATTTTAATACATCATTATTAGTGAATAAGTACTTCGTTCTAAGTGACATTGTGCAATATTTACATTTGTATTATACTATACGCGTATAGTATTCTTTGATTTAAAAATTTTCACAATAGTTTTCTATTTATACAATGTAAATTGCTTTGCTTCTAATTCTTAAAGAGAGATTAGAACTATACAATGATACTTTAACGTGCTTTTTATCGTTATAGCTTTTTGGAAACACGTTGATAATATTTTTTCTTCCTCTTCATAATCATTATTAGTTAAATAGCGACACGTTATATTTGGTAGAGCTTCAGACGCCCAATTAAACAACTCCTCCGGAGGGCGGATCGAATTATTTACTCTTTGAAGACTAGCTCTAGCAGCAAGTCGTTTTAATGTTCCACCTGTTCCGTCACATGGTCCTTTACCATGTGAGGTTGGAAAAAAGTGCAGCTCAGCTGCTATTTTAAAATCATTTATATGATGAATAAGATTTATAAAATTGTTTTTGTTTTTATATTGTCCGCTTGCACCATCCGAAAAATATATCATCTTATCTATATCTGTCAAATTTATTTTGATGAATTCCACGATTTGTCTCTGAAATAGATGAACCGCAATAGTATCGTGACGTAAACATTTAGAAATGGAAACAATACTTTTGAATCTTAACTCATTTTTGTCATCTTTATAATATATTGAAAAGGAATGTATTGTTGCCTGGTTATTATTCCAATATATACCTTGAACAGAATTTTGAATTATTAAGGCATAGTTTTCAGAAAAATCACAAATTACAATGCACATATTTTTCTTCAATTCTGTTTTTTTTTATCGAAAAATTCTCTTTGTTTATTGACTCAAAAAGAATGTAGCAATAATTTTTTCTAACCGTTACTCAAACATTCTAAAAATCCATCAACACTAGATATCCAGGTTTTCAATGAAGTTCTTTCAATTGTAACCTACTGTTTATACTTGATATTGTCGATCAATTTTTCTTCAAAATTATGTTCTAACTTATCAATGATATTACTTATACCAGGGCATTGAGTACATGATCCCAAAAATAGTCAGTAGATTGTATATCACACACCATACGATCTAAGAAATCATGATACTATTTGATGGGTCGCTGTGCACCAGCTGTAATTGATTTTAAAGTGGCTTTATCTATTAGGAATTTTACATTTTCATGTATGGGACAGACACAAACTAAATGAGTAGCACTCACTCCTGCCAATACACAATGTTTCGGTAGTAAACTAGCGAATTTCAAAACACTACATATCAATGTTGGATAATTTATTTGAGTGTAATCATCAGACTGATAGAAGGTAGTTATAGTGTTGATAGTATCTACTTCTAATGATGGATGGCTTTTAGGGTTTGGATCGCTTAATATTCCTTTCTCCTTGACAATTTTTTTGGCAATAGACATCATGTGGCGAGTAGCAGAAAGAAAACTGAGCTGATTTTTTGTGTAAGACCAGCGTTTGAAAATGGATAAAATTTTAATTTTATGAGTACGGTCTTGTATGGTACTAAAACTTTTTTGTGAAGTTCTTAGAATTGTTGTGTCATCATCATCGTCATCAGCAGCATCTGGACCATCGTCAGTTAAATTGAAAACGTTTTCTTAATCACTTCTGCAATTTTGTTTGCTTTTTCCTCAGAATATCTTTTTTGCGTCAATTCTCGTTTTTCAATCGGTGAAGATCTTAATAAACCTAATCCTTTCTTCAAATGATCCACGCGATCATTTAGTGTTATTTTGCTTTCTCCGCAAGTACCCGAAGTTTCTCCACTACCAATTTCAACATCTGATTCTTCCTTTGATGATCCATCTTCATTTTTCGGCTATAAAAGAAAATGCCTAATCAGCGATATTGACGGAATATTGGAAATTTATTTACGAAATATATTTACTATAAGTAAGAAGTTTACTGGCTAAAGAAATGAAGGGAGCGAAATGCTGCTGTTTGCTATGTTATGCTATTGGGGCGTGTATTTAGTAAAATGAAGTCGAACACTTAATATGATATAGTTACTTACCATTTCAACTTGATCATTATTGCACTCAGCATCATTTTCTTCTTTGCTGTTCTTGATGCGCTGACGACAGGTATCACAAATTCTTTGGCATATTTAATGCACGCAAAAAATTTTTATTCACTTTTCTCAATTTCACTTTTCTGCTTCTCGAATAACTAATTATTTTAAAGGGATTAAGACACGAGTCAGTACGAATGATTGTGCCTTGTAATGTACGCAAGACTTTTTTAGGCATCGTTATGATTCTCGTCAGCGCTATACCAATGGGCTCACTATAAGCTTATATACACAGGGCAAAACTTCCGAGCAGATGAATTTGAAATGAACACTCGCGGGCGCAGTAAAGAATGCTTACGCACATACTAGGCTCTTTTCGGCTAACTGTTTTGTTATACGTGACTATACTTGGACCAGAGTGATATGCATCATTGGCAATAATTCTATTTGAATGGGCAACGTACGTGAAAGATCGCTATCACTAATGCGAAAGTTAGTAGTTAAGCTTTATCTATTAATAACATCAAAAAGAACCAGATAAACACGAAATATTATTTATTGCTATTATTTTTAAATATTACTATTCATTTAAATCTATTTAAAATGAAATAATATAAAAAACCTTATGTATTCTTGTGAAAAACGAAATAATGAAAAAAAATATGACGTGTGATGGAATCCGCGCGCCGATAAGACGTGCCGCGCTACATACATAAATTTGTTTTAAATAGTAATAATTAATTCTCTATCAAAAAAAAAAGATTTTGATAGGAAATTTGACGTAGAATACGATGGTATTAATAAAAACTCGCTACAAGGAGAGGGGGGGGGGCAATAGTTAAAAATCAATTTTAACATTTTAATAGTTAGTTACAATCTTAAATTGTTGATAATATTTCTTGAAAGTATTTTTTTCTCAAAGCTTATTCTTTAAGCTTCAAAATAAAAAAAATACAGACCGTAGCTTAAATAGTACCGGAGTTATGAATATTTGAAAATGCCTCCGACCGCCAAAAATCACCGAAATCGCGGAATTTCAATACTTTCTAGCGTCCAAAATATTGTAAAAAAAAAAAAAAAATATTTGTCTAATTTTTTTCAATATAGAACCCGTAAAAAAAGTTTCAGCAAAATCAAAAATGTGTCGGTAAATTTTTGTCAATATCTGTTAGGATTTTAAAAGAACGTACCATATAAACTACGGTGATAGTTCATATTTAACTTTACTACTTATAGTTACTTAACATTACATTAAAACCAATAAAAGGGGCTTTTTTACGATTTTAAAGGCAAAATACTAATATCTTAATACAAAACCATACAGATACATAATTTTTTTTAATAAACACTTTTTATGAGACGTAGAAAATAGAAGACATATTAAAAATCCATCTCAGGAATCTTCTAACCTCAAAAAAAGATTTAGAAATTGCAAAAAAGTAAAAAAAGAGTAAAATCGTGTACTTGTAGATACTTAAGGCTTCTATGAACGAAAGAAAAAAATCCACATTCGTGTATATACACTGAGGTAATCGTTCATATTGTACTTTACTAGTTATAATCCCGTAACATAATTTCAAAACCAATAAAAGGGGATTTTTTAATATTTTTTGATAGAAAATACAGATATTTTGATACAAAACTAGATAGACACATAATTATTTTTCAATAAACACTTCTTAAACTGTAAAAAATGAAAAAAATGGGAAGATTTGTCTCTGTAATTTTCTAACATCAAAAAAGGTTTAGAAATCGCAAATAAGTAAAAAAAAAAGTAAAAGTGTGTACGTTATCAAACGTTAGGCTTCCATCAATCGAAGAAAAATATCCACGTTTAAGCATATACGCTTAAGTAATTATTCATTTTGTACTTTACTACTTATTGTTACTTAACATAACATCAAAACTAATAAAAAGGGCTTTTTTACGATTTTTTGGTATATACACATAACTTTTTCTAATAAACACTTCCTATAAGTTGTAGAATATGAAACAAATATTAAAAATCTGTCTCAGTAATTTTCTAACCTCTGAAAAAGGTTCAGAAATTGCAAAAAAGTGAAAAGAAGTAAAGGTGTGTACGTACGGAAACGTCAAGCTTACATCAATCAAAGGAAATATCCATGTTCTTGCATATACACTAAGGTTATCATGTATATTGTATATAAATACTTATATTTACTTTAAATAATCTGAAAACTAATGAAAGGGGCTTTTTTACGATTTGTAATAGTAAATACGAATATCTTGATACAAAACTAGATAAACAATAATTTTTTTTAATGAACATTTTTCATAAGTTATAGAAAATAGAAAAAATATTACAAATCCGTCTCAGAAATATTCTAACCGCAGGAAAAGGTTCAGAAATCACAAAAAAGGAAAAAAAAAGTAAAAGATGTACGTAATGAAACGATTCGCTTCCATCAATCAAAGAAAAATATCCACGTGTATGCATATACACTTATGTAATCAGTTAAATTTTACTTTATTACTCATAGTTAATTAACATAACCTCAAAACTAATAAAAGGGGCTTTTTTACGATTTTTTGATGTAGAATAAAAATATCATGATACAAAACTAGATAGACACATAATTTTAATTAGTAAACACTTTATATGAGTTGTAAAAAATATAACAAATATTCAAAATCCTTCTCAGTAATTTTCTAACCTCAGAAAAAGGTTCAGAAATCGCAAAAAACTTTAAAAAAAAGTAAAAGTGTGTACGTAATGAAACGTTTGGCTCCCATCAATCAAAGAAAAATATCCATTATTATGCATATACACTTAGGTTATCATTTGCATTGTACTTTACTACTTATAATTACTTAGCATAACCTTAAAACTAATAAAAGGGGCTTGATTGCGATTTTCTGTGTAAAAAACATATATCTTGATACAAAACCAGATAGACACTAAATTATTTTACAATAATCACTTCTTACAAGTTGTAGAAAATGAAAAAAAAAATTGTAAATTCGTCTATGTAATTTTCTAACCTTAAAAGCGGCTTACAAATTGCAAAAAGTAAAAAAAAAGTAAAAGTGTGTACGTAATGAAACGTTAGGCTTTTATGAATCATAGGTAAATATCCACGTTTATGCATATACACTTATGTAATCATTTATTTTGTGCTCCACTACTTATGGTTACTGCACATAACCTCAAAACTAATAAAAGGGGCTTTTTTACGATTTTTTGGCATAGAATGTAAATTTCTTGATACAAAACCAGATAGACACGTAATTATTTTTTTTAAACACTTTTTATGTACTGTAAAAATTTAAAAATATAGTTAAAAATTGTCTTTGTAATTTTCTAACATCAAAGAAGGTTCAGAAATCGCCAAAAAGTGAAAAAAAACGTAAAAGTATGTACGTAATGAAATGTAAGGCTTCCATCGATTAGAATAAGATATCCACGGTTATGCATATACACTAAGGTAATTATTCATATTGTAGTTCACTACCTAGAGCTACTTAACATAACCTCAAAATTGATAAAACGGTTTTTTTACGATTTTTTGGCATAAAATACATATATCTTCATACAAAAACGGACAGACACATATTGTTTTTAATAAGCTCTTCTTATAAGTTGTAGTAAATAGAAAAAATATTAAAAATCCGTCTAAGTAATTTTCTAACCTCAGAAAATTGTTCGGAAATTGCAAAAATTTAAAAGTGTGTACGTAATGAAACGTTAGGCTTCTATCGATCAATGAAAAATATCCACGTTCATGCATCTACACTTATGTAATGATTTTTGTTGTACTTCACTACTTATAGTTACTTAACATAACCTCAAAACTAATTAAAAGGGCTTTTTTACGATTTTTTGGTATAAAATACAATATCTTGATACAAAAACAGATAGACACAGAATTTTTTTAATAAACACTTCATATGAGTTGTAGATATTAGAAAAAATATTAAAAATTTGTCTTTGTAATTCTTTAACCCCAGAAAAGGTTCAGAAATTGCAAAAAAGTAAAAAAAAAAAAAAAGGAAAAGTGTGTACGTAATGAAACGTTTCGATTCCATCAATCAAAGAAAATATCCTTGTTTATGCATATATACTAATGTAATCATTTATATTATACCTTACTACTTTTAGTTTCTCAACATAACCTCAAAACTAATAAAAGGGGCTTTTTTACGATTTTTTGGTATAAAATACAAATATCTTGATACAAAACCAGATGGACACAGAGATTTTTTTAATCAATACTTTTAATAAATTGTAGAAAATAGAACAAGTATTATAAAACTGTCTCAGTAATTTTCTTACCTCAAAAAAAGGTCTGAAAATCGCATCAAGGTAAAAAAAAAGTAAAAGTGTATACGTGATGAAGCGTTGGGCTTCCATCAATCAAAGGGAAATATCCACGTTTATGCATATACACTTAGTTAATCATTCATATTGTATTTACTACTTATAGTTATTTAAGATAACCTTAAAACTGATAAATGGGGCTTTTTTACGATTTTTGGTATAAAATACAAATATCTTGATACAAAACCAAACAGACACATAATTTTTTTTTTTAAAACACTTTTCATGAGTTGTAGGAAATAGAAAAAATATTGTAAATCTCTCTCCGTAATTTTCTAACTTTAAGAAAGGTTAAGAAAGCGAGAAAGCGTAAAAAAAAATTATATATGGGTATGTAAAAAACGTTTAGCTTCTGTTTACTACAGAGAAATACTAACGTTCATGCACATTCTCCTAAGTAACCATTTATATTGTATTTTACTACCAATAGTTACTTTGCATAACATGAAACTAAGAATGAGGTCTTTTTTACCAGTTTAAATAAATGTTGTGGATTATACATAGATTATGACTATAATACAGATGGATTTTACGTATATTTAACATAGAATCTACGTAGATATCTACATAGAACCTATAAAGTATCTGTCCGAAGTATCTACGAAAAGTCTATGCAGAATCTACGTAGAATGTATGTGAATCTACGAAAATTGTATGCTGTTTATACATAGATTTTATGCAGAATTTACGAAAAATGTATGTGGGATCTAAATATACATTTTACGTGAATTTTATGCAGATTATACCTACACATTGTTTACATTTTGCAGAGATTCTACGAAAATTTAACATACACCATGTATTTGATTCAAGATGGATAATGTGCCATTTTTACGTAAATTTACAATGGAATTCACGTGAAATCTGTGCAGAATCTACAAAGATTTCATTGGACAGTTGAGATTGTGTAAAGCTTCTACATAACTTTAATGCAGATTTCCTCTTTGAAGATGATATGCAATGTCTACTTATAGTTTTTATATAATTCACGTAGATTTCAAGTAAAATCTATGCAGAATCTATAAAGAAACTACATAGATTATGTATCATTATGATAGTATCTACGTATAAACAGCATATATATTACGTAGATTTCACTTAAATCGGGATTATATTTTACATGCATTCTACGAAGATTCTTCGTAACATCTACGTGTAGACAGCATATAATCCACATAGATTTTACTTAAATTAGGTGTAGATTCCACATACATTCTACGTAGTTTCTGCGTAGACTCTGCAAAGATATTTCGGACAGATACCTCATAGATATCAACTTAGATATCTACGTTGATTCTATAAGAAATATACATGTATTCTATGTGTACTTTATTCAAGAATCTACGTATAATCTACAACAATTTATTAAACTGGGAAAAAAATCCCCTTTTCTTAGTTTTGAGGTTATGTAAAGTAAATATTGGTAGTAAAATACAATATCAATGGTTACTTAGGTAAATATGCCTAAACGTAAGTATTACTCTTTAGTGAAAAGAAGCTTAACGTTTTTGACATACACATACGTAAATTTTTTTCACGTTTTTCCGATTTCTGAACCTTTTTCGAGGTAAGAAAATTGCAGAGACAAATTTTCAAATTTTTTTTATTTTCTACAACTCATAAGAAGTATTTATTAAATAAAAAAATTTGTTTTCATCTGGTTTTGTATCAAGATGTTTGTATATTATACCAAAAAATCGTAAAAAAGCCCCTTTTATTAGTTTTAAGGTAATGTTAAGTATTTATAAGTAGTAAAGTACAATATGAATGATTTTCTAAGTGTATATGCATAAGCGTGGATATTTTTCTTTGATTGATGGAAGCCTTACGTTTAATTACGTACACACTTTGACTTTTTTTTTTACTTTTTTGCGATTTCTGAACCTTTTTCTGAGGTTAGACAATTACTAAGACGGATTTTTATTATTTGTTCTTTTTTCTGCAACTCATAAGAAGTGTTAATTAAAAGAAAATTCTGTATCTCTCTGGTTTTGTATCAAGATTTTTGTATTTTATACCAAAAAATTGTAGAATAGCCTTTTTCATTCGTTTTGAGGTTATGTTAAGTAACTGTAAGTAGTAAAGTACAATATGAAGGATTACCTAAGTGTATATGCATAACCGTGAATATTTTTCTTCGATTAATTAAAGCCTAACGTTTTATTACGTACACACTTTTACTTTTTTTTTCTACTATTTTGCGATTTCTGAACCTGTTTTGTGGTTAGAAAAATACGACTGATTTTAAAAATTTGTTATATTTCTACGACTTATAAGAAGTGTTTATTAAAAATAAAACATGTGTCTATCTGGTTTTGTATCAAGATATTTGTATTTTATACCAAAAAATAGTAAAAAAATCAGTATTATTAGTTTTGAGGTTATGTAAAGTAACTATACGTAGAAAAATACAATATAATTGGTTACCTTAGTGTATATGCACGAATGTGGATTTTTTTTCGTTAATAGAAGCCTAACGTAGACGCTTATATAAGTCCTATAAGTACACTGTTTTTCCTTTTTTTTATTACTTTTTTGCGATTTCTGAACCTATTTTTGAGGTTAGAAAATTACTGAGACAGATTTGAAATATTTGTTTTATTTTCTACAACTGATTTGAAGTGTTTTTTTAAAAAAAATTTGTGTCTATCTGGTTTTATATCAAGATATTTGAATTTTCCTATCAGAAATCGTTAAAAAGTCTCTTTAATTTGTTTTAAGGTTATGTGATGTAACTATAAGCAGTCAAATACAATAATAATGGTTATCTAAGCGTATATGCACAAATTTGGATGTTTTTCTTTGGTTGATAGAAGCCTTACGTTCCTATAAGTACAAACTTTTACATTTTTTTCAGTCTTTTGCGAATTGTTAAGCTTTTTTTGAGGTTAGAAAATTATTTGGACAAATTCTAAATATTTTCACTGTAATGAACTTTCTATAAGAAGTATTCTACAAAAAATTTATGTGTGTATCTGTTTTCGTTCTTAAGATATTTGATTTTGAAATAATATAAACCAAAAAGAAACACTTAGCGTCATTTTTTCTCCGTGCCACGAAAACTTTTTCTTGAGAACCACGTTCTAGGGTCCATGTTCTCGTTTCAAATTTTAAATGCCTCCAATTTAAATTTAAAAAGATCTGTTTTTATCCCTTGATTATTCCTAGAAATTAACATTTTTTATTATTTTGTGTTATTTTGAGTATATTATTTGTGCTATATTTATCTTAGTCTTTCCTAATATGGTTTTTTTTGTCAAAATGGTCGGCGTATATAGCAATGTCAGCAGATAATTTAAGACAGTAAATTTTAATTTTGCCTACCATTTTACCTCCTATATTAATTTAAATCCAATTATCGTCTATTTTCTACATAAAATAAACTTAAAAGTACCAGATTTCATGGGCACCCTTGCCTATTTCATAGTTTAAAATATATTCGTTAGCCCCTGGCCGTACACAACTATTTTTTTGTATATTTTAAGATTCTTTTTAGCATGTTTTCATTTTTATACCTATCCTTCTTAAGTCCAATTTGACCTAAAAGATTTCTTTAATAATGCTATTATATTCTGTTTGGTGTCTACAGTAAAGCTTGCTTTCGATCAAATTATTTAGTACAAACAGATGGTATCTTATTCTTTCTTTTCTTTTGCTATGTTGACAGTCTAATTTTCTTTCATTATTTTATACTAGTCTACTTATTTTACTACTTTTTCAGCAATTATAATTTCTTGAATCTTGTATGCTACATTTATAAAGCCAATCCTCTGTAGTTTCAACGTCCTTCTACTTCTTCCCTGCCTTGTAAATTTGATAGAATCTTTCTAGTTCTAGCGCTTAAATTAGATGCATGCCATAATTTTTGTTTGTCAAATCAATCATCTAAATAATTTGCAGAATTTCAAAACGGTTTTTCATAATGCAGTTGTCTTTTGTCTTTTTCCGGTTTTTCCACCCTTAAAAATTCTTTTATTTAATAAGTGATATATTACTCTGAAAATTCTTTTAGATTTTGCTGTAGATCCCCATACACCGTTTTTTGTTTTCCTTATAATATGTACCATTGTGTGTCTTGGTAAATCTTAAAAATTAGATTTTTCCTTTTTTTTTTACTAACATACCATTTTATATTTTGTTTTAATTTTTAAAGCTTTCCAAAACTTATTGAAGTCTTGGTTTCTTATATTTTCTTAGTTCTCTGAAGTTAGATTATTTCTTTTATCCCTTAACAATATATTCATCGTTCTCACGTTAGTCTTAAAATCTTATTTTACTCTCTCTTTTTTTAATAGTATTTCTTGACATTACCTATAATCCATATTTTTTGCTTGATTATTGTGAAATCATGTTTATCTATTTGCAATTATTTACCTTCACCGATCTAATTATTTAGCTCATATGCTACCTATGTAATTACAATACGTAACCCGTCCTATTATTTTGTGATGTTTATTCAATACGTAGCATCGCTCAATTGCGCACTCTAGTCACCAACTTTTTAATTTTTTATATTTATGAAATAAATGATAATAATAATTATCATATAAATATGTACAATTACTCATAAAAATAGCAATTTTTCTCTTATTCGTTAAAGAATCTTTGAATAGCTATATTATTTAAATCAAAAATTTATGGTTAAAATATATTTTTTTTTAATTATGATTATTTTAACTTTTTTTATCTTTTTTTTATGATATTCTGAAAATATTGCGAATCAGAAACATTTCAATTATATAAATAATATATTATTGAAAACAACTATTTCTTTGGCTAGAACTTTAGACACATACACAGATGATGTATTGTGATTTTAGATAAGAAATAATCAAATTCCACTTTACATATATTATCGTGTACATTTATATACAAACATATACAGAACTACTTTTCTTGGTCAATTCATGCGCTTTTTCTTAAAAAAAAATTGTTATTTATTTTGAGTAATCATAGAACAACTTTAAAACAAAAAACAAACGTAATAATGATCGGGCTGTCAAATAAATTTCACTGCATCTATATTTTATTAATATATGATTATCTATATACTTATATTACTATAACAACTCCGTCAACCTAATTTATTTATGCTTATTACACTTTTTGCACACTATAAACACATTTCATACAATTTCCACCTCCTTATTTAAAAAACTTTTATATTATCTAGTGATTTCACGATTTTCTCCCAGCTTGTAAAAATCCTTACTGTTTAGAATATTATTCATTTTTACTTTGCAGTATTCATTTTTTCTTTTTTCTATTTCGAAATCGATATTAAACAATAATTTCTTTTTATCACACCTACTTGACGCAGACCAACCCATATACATGTAAACGTACACCTCTCCTGGTTATTAGCAAGGTATTTGATAAAAAAATTAGGTATTTGTAAGGTTTGAGCAACTTATGACGTATGATTTTTTTCTTTATTTTTGTCTCTTAAACTAGCAATAATTTAAAATTCCTAATTACCTCTTCTTAAAAACATAGAATTATCCATATAGAAAAATATGTATTTGTCAATATCCGAAGACTATAAGTGATAGATCATATAAGTAAATAACAATAAGTACGAAACATTTGTAACATTTTATAATGCAGTATTTACGTGTATATAAATATATATATACGGACGGTCACAAAATTTGAATTTTTGCCTTTACCAACAATTCATAAATTTTGTAGGCAAATGGACGCGTATAATAAAATTTCGAAAAAATAGTAAGTTCTTAGCATTTTTTCCGTAGATTACGATAAAATTATTTTTGAATTGGTAAGGTTAGGTTTAAATCATTTTTTAGTGTTTTTAAATATTATAATTGAAATTTAGGAAAGTATGACTCTTTTAATACTTTTTTTGTACCTTTTATTTTTAAGCTTAAACCTTGTTTTTATAAATTGTTTGTGTCCCTTAATGGGATTTAAATCGATGTAGCCGCTAGAGGGCTCTGAAGAAAAAAATTCATTATTCTTACGTAATTTCTCGTTGGATTCACAAGAATTTTATAGAAAAACGAAATTA